>JAEOAD010000054.1:16212500-16495435 GCA_036365145.1 Orientallactaga sibirica
GGGTCTCACTCTAGCTCAGGCTGACCTGCAATTCACTATGTAGTCTCAGGATGGCATCGAACTCATGAGGATCTTCCTACCTCTGCCTCCCAAGTGCTGGGATTAAAGGCGTGCGCCACCACGCCCAACTTTGTAAATAATTTTAAGTTAGTGGCAGGATCAATACGTGTTAGGATCAAAGTACTTTGTCAATGTGCCCCAAATTTGGGGCAGGGGCAGGGGCAGTGCTACAGCTTTAAGAGAGAAAAGAGGGCTGGAGAGATGCCTTAGTGGTTAAGGCACTTGCCTGCAAAGCCTAAGGACCAAGGTTCAATTCTCCAATACCCACGTAAGGCAGATGCACAAGGTGACTCATGCATATGGAGTTAGTTTGCAGTGGATGGAGGCCCTGGTGTACTCATTCTCTCTCTCTCTCTCTCTCTCTCTCTCTCTCTCTCTCTCTCTAATAAAATGTTTTTTTAAAGAGAGAGAAAGAGAAGGAGTAGAAGGGGAAGCCAGCACACAGGTGTGCAATGATCCTCTGTGGGAGCCAGCAAGTGGGTGTGGGATGGTGCAGACCACCTGACTTTGGTGGAAGTTGGGAACCTGCATGTAAGTGACTGGCACACCAAAACGGTGAAGGTGGAATTCCTGTCAGGAAATCTGCCTAGGGAGCCAAGACATGAGAGAGAAGTTGCCCAGCAGGAGGACCCAGGGTGATGGGCACACATGCTATAGGCTGAGGGAGGAATGGACAAGAGAGAAAGAAAGGGGTAGAGAGAGATATATAGAAAGAATGAGACCAGAGGGAGAAATGAGAGAGAGACAGAAACAGAGAAGGCACCCACATGAGTGGGGAATGTAGGAGTAGAGAGACACTTGCAAGCTGAAGGGAGGGAAAATTTGCATGTGGTAAAGTCAGCATGGGAAGATGGTGGCAGAAGGGCCTTTATGCCCCTTGTGGCATGGGGGGGGGCTGGTCAGTGGGAAATGGCCAGTGGAGGTGCAGCTCAAGGATCTAGGTTGTCTGGGTTCTGGTGGCGCTCTGGTGATACCTTTGAAGAAATATCCCAGTTAGGAAGAGGGAGGGAGCACTGAGACTGACAGGGACAAGGAACTGCATCTCCAAAAATTCCTTAAACATTTGCTCAAAGGACTTAGTGGCAGGGCTGGTGAACTCTGTTGACACACAACACACACACACACACACACACACACACACACACACCACAATTCTGTAACAGATGTTATCACTATAAGCCCTCTTATTGCTTTCAACATTCCTGTGCACAGTTCATTGCTTTCAGTGTCCACTGCTTTCAACAGTGATCCACATCACTTACACACACACACACACACACACACACACACACTATTCTGGGGCCGGGAGCATGACCTGGTTAATGGGAAGGTAAAACAAGGAGCATGGCTAAAGTTTACATCAGCATGTCTGACATTCCTTGTCAACACTGATCATCCAAACTCTTGAAGGGCCTAGGCAAACTTAGGCATAGCAAACCCAATAATATTGTTTGAAGCACGCTGATTACTTGGCTGTAAATTATTATTATTATTATTATTATTATTATTATTATTATTAGTTTGGTTTTTCAAGGTAGGGTCTCACTCTAGCTCAGGCTGACCTGCAATTCACTATGTAGTCTCAGGATGGCATCGAACTCATGAGGATCTTCCTACCTCTGCCTCCCAAGTGCTGGGATTAAAGGCGTGCGCCACCACGCCCAACTTTGTAAATAATTTTAAGTTAGTGGCAGGATCAATACAAGAGCTTAACAGAAAGGGCACTCTACAGAAACCTTCCCAGAAAAAGATTGTCATAAGGTCCATAAAAAGTACTCCCACAGGCCTTCAGCGGGACTCGTTAGATTAGATCATTGAGAGGCCATCATTCCCATCCCCAGCTTCAGAAGCATCCCAGAGTCACCTCTGGAAAGAGTATGTAACAAGAACAATTGATCACATGCAATGAGCTTATTTATTTATTTTCTGAACAAGTTGGTGAGTGACTTGAACTTCAGAAAGGTCACTGAACTGTATGTGAATTAGATGGGGGCACAGTGGCTAAAATACAAAGGCTAGCCAAGGGGACACGGTTAAGAAGGCTGATGCAGCAACCCAGTGCAAGGATAATACTTGCACGAGCGTAAAGTACTGGAGATGGGAGTTTAGAGAAGGGGATCTATACCTAGGACAAAGATAGGAAATTCAGTCAAGTAAGATGCAGACAGTATTGAGGAATCACTAGGGGTGACTTCCACAATTCTGTACTAGGCTTGCTTAGCTTGGAGCATTTAGACATGTCCACCAGGTTCTCTGGAGAAAGGAGTGCACCAAATATACAAATTTAGAGGCATTAAGTTTATTATTATTATCCTGATAAGACGTGGATATAAGGAGATAATCCTTGTCATGTCTTTTCTAAACTCTGAACTTTCCCATTATTTGGTATTTAAAATTTATACCTACCAAGTTTGTAATGTGTGCCTAAAATCTTAGTTAGCACTTGGGAAGCTGAGGCAAGAGGATTGCAAGCTTATATACTACATAGACTCTGTCTCAAAAAAAAAAAAAAAAACCTAAATAAATAAATAAGAATTAAAAAATTGAGCAGGGTGTAGTGGCGCATGCCTTTAATCCCAGCACTTGGGAAGCAGAGGTAGGAGGATTGCCGTGAGTTCAAGGTCACCCTGACACTACATAGAGAATTCCAGGTCAACCTGAGCTAGAGTGAGACCTTACCTCGAAAAACAAAACAAAACAAAAAAAATTGTCAGGTGTGGCACACACTTTAATTCCAGCACTCAGAAGGCAGAGGTAGGAGGATTGCCATGAGTTTGAGGCTACCTTGAGACTACATAGTGAATTCCAGGTCAACCTGGAGTGAGACTCTACCTCAAAAAAAAACTCATACACAAAAAAAGAAATAAAAAGAATAAAATCTTATAGCACATACTTTAGTCTCTACTTATTTTTTTAAAACTGTTTTTTATTTATTTACAAACAGAGACAGACACAGAAAGAGAGAGAGACAGACAGAGAGAGAGAATGGGTGCACCAGGGCCTCCCACCACTGCAAACGATCTCCAGATGCATGTGTCACTTTGTGCATCCGGCTTTATGTGAGTATAGGGTCTTTAGGCTTTGCAGACAAGTGCCTTAACCACTGAGCTGTCTCTCCAGCCCCTACTTATTTATTCTCATGTTGTCATGTGTGTTATTTAGTCTTGTTTCCAAAGCTATTAGAAACTCTTGATGGAAGAATCTTTTATTTAATATTTATATTTTATTTTATTTTTTTATTTTATATTATATTATATTTTATTTTATTTAATATTTAATATTTGTTTACAGTGATGTGCTGAATGAGCTATACGCTCTCACTATGGTGAAAAAGACCCTTCATTCCTTTACAGTGGAATTCTACACTTGACCTCTGAAGGGAGTGATGAACATGAGGCCTAGAGGTTGAGGAAGAGCTATGAGTATTCACAGGAAACGTGATGCTAACTTGTAGCATTATCAGCTTTGAAAATAAAAGATTTGTTATATACATGGTAAAGCATTCAGAGTTTAGTTCAATAAATATTTGTTGATGAGGAACTAATGTATTCCGATGGTGGCATACTAGTACACAAAACAGTGACACTTCAAATTGGCAATATTTCTAGGGCTGAACTTGTGCATCTATTGGAAAGCAACATCAGGAAGCCTCAAAGTGAACCCACAATTAGCTGTATGGCCCCATTAAAGGTTATAGAGGAGCTGCTCTTGGCTTCAGAAAAAGAAGTTAAGATATCTTCTGACTGGCAAACCCTGGGAGGTCCTTCTTTAATTGACTGAGGTATTACCAGCCATATGGTAGGGCACTAATTTAGCTTGTGCCACCAACAGTCAGGCTTGCCTGATGGCTGCCAAAAATCCCATCTGCTCTGTTCTTATGAACAAAAGCAAAATGATCCCAACTTTTTGGGTTTTTGGTTTGGTTTGGTTTGGTTTGGATTGGATTGGTTGTTTTTTCGAGGTAGGGTCTTCCTCTAGCCCAGGCTGACCTGGAATTCATTATATAGTCTCAGGGTGACCTTGAACTCACAGAGGTTCTCCTATCTCTGCCTCCCAAGTGCTGGGATTAAAAGCGTGTACCAAGCCGGGCGTGGTGGCGCACGCCTTTAATCCCAGCACTCGGGAGGCAGAGGTAGGAGGATCACTGTGAGTTCGAGGCCACCCTGAGACTACATAGCTAATTCCAGGTCAGCCTGGACCAGAGTGAGACCCTACCTCGCAAAACTAAAAAAAAAAAAAAAAAAAAAAAAGCGTGTACCAACCTAGCTATACCACTCCTAGGCATATATGCTAAGGATGCATCTCATTACCTTAGAGATACTTGCTCAACCATGTTTATTGCCACTCTATTCACAATAGCTAGGAAATGGAACCAGCCTAGATGTCCCTCAACTGATGAGTAGATAATGAAGATGTGGCACATTTATACAATGGCGTTCTACTCAGCGGTACAGAAAAATGAAATTATGAAATTTGCAGGAAAATGGATGGATCTGGAAAGTATTATACTTAGTGAGGTAACCCAGGCCCAGAGAGCCACATGTTCTCTCTCATATGTGGATCCTAGCTACAAATGATTGGACTTCTATGTGAGTAGGAATAAAACTCAGTAGCAGAGGCCAGTAAGCTAGAAAGGGGGTATACAGGGAATAGCAAGGGAGGGGGGAATTTATAGGATGGTATTGTACAAATGTAAGTAGAAGAACAGATTAATGGGGGTGAAAAGGCCTAAGTGAGGTCAGGGGAAGGGATTGAGTAAAGGAAAGCAGGAGGGAGGGCTAATCAAAATCTAAGAGGATATAAATAATTCATATGGAAACCTACTTTTTTTGGACAATGAACCACTCAGAAGCCATAGATTGTTACTAGAAAAATTTCAGTGCCAGGGATGAGATACCTTCCAGTGAGATGTTGGTCAGGGAGGTCACTGATACCCCCAAACCATTACAGGCCATTGCTGAGGCTCCTGGTTTCCCACCAGGAATAGATGGTCAGACCCTATTGCTGAAGATTCCATATACTTGGGCTGCAAGGTCACTGAGAAATCCTGCAGGAGCTGAGCTGAAAGCCTCCTCCATGTGGACCAGCTGACAGAAAGCTGGAAAAAGCTGCACTGAATGCAGTTCAATGGGAGAGAGAAATCACCAGTGACAATACTCAACAGTGAACACTGCAAGCTTTAAATTTGGCCAGCCAGGCCAAATGAGCCAATGGGTGCAATAGTGCCATGTCTGTTATGGGGGAAACCAATCGCTCTTTAATTGGACTGGAGGCCTGCTCCATGGGAGGGAATACATCCCTGATACTGAAAACCTACAACAGAGTTAGTCATGAGCCCTAGGGGTGTGACATCTGCTGGTGTCTGGCTAAATGTATATACTATGATCACCAAATTGCCCCAGTAAGCCAGTAAGCACTTTTCTTAATGTCCACACGCATATGTTAATGCTACTCTCACTTTTGGTTAGAGAAGCTTCTCTTTTCAGATGGTGGTGGTCTTGAGATGACTCAGAAGGCACCATGGTGCTGAGAAGAAGGGACAGAGGAGTGCTCAGCACTGAAATATCTCTAAGACACCTTCCAAGGCTAAGGGTACATTGTGGAGGAGATGGTGGAAAGAATGTAAGAGCCAATGGAAGGGTACGAATCCTAACAACGTGCTCCTCCAGACACAAAATGGCCTGGATATCCATGACCTTGCAGTGCCTGACACCATCTACACAAGACCTTCATGATAGGAGGAAAAGAGCATGACATCAAAATAAAAGAGAGACTGATTGACAGGGGGAGTGGATATGATGGAGAGTATAGTTTCAAAGGGGCAAGTTGGGGTGGGGGGAGGGAGGGAATTACCATAGGATATTGCTACAATTATGGAAGTTGTCAAGAAAAAAAAATTTTTTAAAGAAAGTAGCAGACCTGATAGGAAATGGACGGAGAAGACCTGCAATCCTACTAATCTTATAACTAGAGAGTTCCAACTGGGGCACACGGCTGATCTGCCGACTAGCATAAGTGTCGAGCCAGAGATGCTGGGCAAGCTCTTACACATCACTGGTTAACTGCTAGTCTACTCACATGTGATGGCAGGACAGCTGCGAAGGCCTGGTAAGAAGTAGCACATGGATGCTAGAGAGGTGGCTCAGAGATTAAAGGTACTTGCTTGCAAAGCCTTTTGGCCCCTGGTACAATTCCCCATGTAAAGCCAGATGCACAAAGTGACACATGCGTCTGGAGTTTGTTTTCAGTAGCAAGGGGTCACTCTATGTCTAAGTCTTAAATAAATAAATAGACCCATTCCTTCTATATCTCTAAATTATAAATAATAAATAAATAAATAAAATATTGAGAAAGAAGTAACACATGGGGCAGACTTGAAAACTGCTTGATTTTGAATGTCTCATAAAGCTCATATACATCCATGCATAAAGACTGGACACCTGGCTTCAGCTGTGCTCCTCTGATCCACTTAGGAAGCAAGGTAAAACAGAAAAGGAGTAATTATTGTTTTTAGAGGTAGGGTCTCATTCTAGCCCAGGTTGCCCTGAAATTCACTATGTAGTCTCAGAGACTCACACCTGGCTATAATTTGTTTGAAAACCAAATAGGGAGATTAATGGTCACATACCAGAGTGGAGACAAATCTTGTCATCTCTTTAAATCCTCATCCATCTTTGATATTCACCACTGTGAAAATGAATCCTGGCCCTTTTACTAAGCTTTTCTTTGCGGCGGGGTTGCAGTATTAAGACTCGTCAATAGCGGGCACCAGAGAACCAATGTCCTGGTCCTGGCATCCTTATACTTCCTATAGAATGAACGCATGGTTTCTGTAGGCTTACACTCCCTATAGAAGAATGGATGCATGGTTTCCGCAGAGACTATTCACGGTTGCTACCACCATGCTTACCCAGCGGGGGTAGTGACTCCAGGGTAGGCTCCTGGAGAGCGTGTTATAGGAAACACCTCTTGAGCAATACTCAACCATCTGGACTCTGGACCTAAGGCATAACACTCCACCCCACAACAGAGCAAACGTTCTTCTCATGGACACACAGAAGAATCTTTTTTTTTCCAGTTTTTAAAAAATATTTATTTATTTATTTATTAGAGACAGAGAAAGGGAGGGAGAGAGAGAGAAAGAGAATAGGCACACCACCGCCTCTAGCCACTGCAAACGAACTCCAGACGCATGCGCTACCAAGTGCACCTGGCTTTCGGCGGTACTGGGGAATCCAGCCTCGAACCAGGGTCCTTAGGCTTCACAGGCAAGCGCTTAACCACTAAGCCATCTCTCCAGCTCCCAGAATAATCTTTAGGTTAGAACATGTGCTAGGACAAAACAAAAACAAAAAAACCAAGATTCAATAAATTTAAAATAACCAAAAAATTGTTCATCAATATGTTTTCTGATCAAAGCAAGTTATTTAATAACAAAAAAAGTTGGATTTCTTTTTTTTTTTTCTTTTTGGTTTTTCAAGGTAGGGTCTCACTCTGGTCTAGGCTGACCTGGAATTAACTATGTAGTCTCAGGGTGGCCTCGAACTCACGGCGATCCTCCTACCTCTGCCTCCCAAGTGCTGGGATTAAAGGTGTGCGCCACCACGCCCTGCTAAAAGTTGGATTTCTAACATAGTAACACAAAAGTTGGATTTGTAACATATGTTACAGTGAAATAGGTATTTCAGCTCTGAACAGCCCTGCCAAAGACCCTACTGGGAGTACTTCCACACTGCTTACAGGAAAGCATATGGAATTAAATGATAATATGAAGAAACAGAAGATTCAAGTCAATGTAAGCTTCTATCTTAAAAAAGAACAAAGGGCATGGTGGCACATGCCTTTAATCCCAGCACTCTGGAGGCAGAGGTAGGAGGGTTGTTTATTCGAGGCCAGCCTGGGACTACAGAGTGAATTCCAGGTCAGCCTGGGTTAGAGTGAAACCCTACCCTGAAAAATAAAAAAAGAACAATTAAACCCAAGATAAGCAGGATCAAGAAAATAATAAAACCAGATTAGGAGTCAATTCAACAGAAAAACAGTAGAGAGAATGGATTAAACTAAAAGTCACTTACCAAGGGAATTAATGAATCTCTACCTAAGGCATCCAAGGAACAAAGAAGATAAAATTGCTAATATCGAGATTGAAAGAGAAGCCGGGTGTGGTGGCGCACGCCTTTAATCCCAGCACTCGGGAGGCAGAGGTAGGAGGATTGCCGAGAGTTCGAGGCCACCCTGAGACTACATAGTTAATTCCAGGTCAGCCTGGACCAGAGTGAAACCCTACCTCAAAAAAAAAAAAAAAAAAAAAAAGAAAAAAGAAAAAAGAAAAAAAAAAAAAAAAGAGAGAGATTAAAAGAGAAAACTGCTAACCTGAGAGAAATTGAGTGATTTCAATTAAACTGAAGAAATTATCATAAGGCATTATTTGAAGCCTGGATTACTGCTTACCTGTAACCCAGACCATGGAGGGCAGAACCAAGAGGATCATGAATTCAAAGCCAAACTTGCTTACATAGCAAGACCATGCCTCAAACAAAACAAAGCATAACTATCATTTGACACCTTTTTGCAAACAAATGAACACACATATATTATATATTATAATATAAAACTATATATTATATAATTATTATATATATAACATATATTTCAGTCTGTGGAGATAAAAATTGCATATCATACCTATGTAGAATTTGTCCTAGAAATATCAAATAATCATTATCAGTAGTTTTTTTTTTGTTTGTTTGTTTGTTTTTCAAGGTAGGGTCTCTCTCTGGTCCAGGCTGACCTGGAATTAACTATGCATCTCAGGGTGGCCTTGAACTCATGGCGATCCTCCTACCTCTGCCTCCCGAGTGCTGGGATTAAAGGCGTGCGCCACCACGCCCGGCAGTAGTTTTTTTTTTTTTAAAGCATTTGAAAAACCCAACATTCATTCATGACAAAAACTTCCAACAAGCTGGATGTGGTGGTCCACGCCTTTAATCCCAAAAGTTGGAAGGCAGAAGTAATAGGACAGCCATGAATTTGAGGCCAGCCTGGGACTAGAGTGAGATCCTACCTTGAAAAAAAAAAGCCAGTAGTGCTGGTGCACACTTTTAATGCCAGCACTTGGGAAGCAGAGATAGGAGATTCGCCATGAGTTTGAGGCCACCCTGAGACTGCATAGTGAAATCCAGGTCAGCCTGAGCTAGAGTGAGACCCTACTTCAAAAAAAGAAAAAAAAGTCTACATCTGGACATAAAATGCTTGCCTAGTTTTTCAGAGGTCCTAAGTTTGATCCCAGCACTACAAGCAGCATCAACAAAACAAAATACAACAAAATCTAGAGTTAGCCTCATACTTACTGGTGAATGACTGATCCTTTCCCCACAAAGATTAGGGGACAACAAAAATATTGTACTGGAAAGTCTAGACATTGAAATACAAAAAGAAAAGGTGTACACATCAGAAGGAAAAAGATAAAACTGTTCACATGATTCTGTGTGAATAAATCCAAAATCCAGAATAAGGAAAAAAATCATTTTCTTTTTTCATGTGGGTGTTAGGAATTGAACTCTGGTCCTCTTGCACAACAAGTGCTCTTACCTGCTGTATTATATTCCACACACAAAATTTTCTATTCAAGGGCTGGAGAGATGGTTTAGCAGTTAAGGCCCTTGCTTGCAAAGCCAAAGGACCCAGGTTTGATTCCCCAGTACCCACGTAAGCCAGATGCACAAGGTGGTATATGCATCTGGGGTTCGTTTGCAAGTGGCTAAAAGCCTCGGCATGCCCATTCTCTCTCTACCTGCCCCTTCTCACAAGTAAATAAAAGTTTTAAACATTCTGTTTGAACTAACTTAGCAAGGTTTCCAGACACAAAAATGAATATGGTAATGGCTATAAAATATTTTGGATTTAGGCTCCTTTACACTTAAAATTATTGAGAAATATAAGCAGTCTTATGTATGGGGTATCCATATTACCATACTGGATATTATGCCTGAGGTATGTAGTATTTTAAAAATTGCTGGGCGTGGTGGCACACTCCTTTAATCCCAGCACTCGGGAGGAGAGGTAGGACACTCAACATGAGTTCAAAGCCACCCTAAGACTACATAGTGAATTCCACGTCAGCCTGGACTAGAGTGAGACCGTACCTCAAAAAATTTAAAAAAATTCATATGGGGCTGCTGACATGGTTCAGTGGTTAAAGGTGCTTGCTTGCAAAGCCTACCTGCCAAGGTTCAATTGCCTGCCTGCACGTAAAGCCAGATGCAAAAGTGGTACAAGTTTTTTGCATTTATTTGCAGTGGCAAGTGACCCTGGCATGAGCCCCCCCCCCCCGCACACATGCATATAAATATACATTTTTAAATTTTTTAAAAAATATTTATTAGAGACAGAGGGACAGAAAGAGAGAGAGAGAGAGAGACAGAATGGGTGTACCAGGGCCTCTAGCCACTGTAAATGAACTCCAGACACATGTGCCACCATGTGCATCTCTGGCTTACGTGGAACCTGGAGAATCGATCCTGGGTCCTTAGGTTTCACAGGCAAAATGCCTTCACCACTAAGCCATCTCTCCAGCCCTAAATGTTTTTTTAAAGTTTTTTTAAAAATATTTTAAAATATATTTTATTTATTTGTTTATTTATTTTTATTTGAGAGAGAGAAAGAGTCAGAGAGACAGAGAGGAAGAATGAGTGCTCCAGGGCCTCCAGGAATTGCAAACAAACTACAGACACATGTGCTACCATGTGCATCTGGCTTACATGGGTCCTGGAGAATCGAACCGGGATCCGTTGGCTTTTCAGGCAAGCGCCTTAATGGGTAAGCCATTTCTCCAGCCCAGTAACTATTTTTAAAATATATTTTTGGAGTCTATTTTTAAGGCAGGGCCTCCAGCCATTGCAAACTCAAGTTGCATTCACCTCTTTGTGAATCTGGCTTTACAGTGGGTACTGGGGAATTGAATCTGGGTTTTTAGGATTTATAGGCAAGTGCCTTAACCACTAAGCAATTTCTCCAGCCCATCTTTGAGTGTTAAATGTTTTGGTTGAAACATGAAAAAAAAATCTGACATCAAACAGCAAAAAAAGTAAAAAAAACTACGTTCATCACTGTGGTGGTTTGATTCAGGTGTCCCCCCTAAACCGGGCGTTCTGAATGCCATGTCCCCAGCTGATGACAACATGGGAATTAAAGCCTCCTGGAGGCTGAGTATTGTTGGGGGCAGGCTTATGAGTGTTACAACCAGCTTCTTCTTGCCAGTGTTTGGCCCACTGTCTCGTTGTTGTCCACCTGATGTTGGCCAGGTAATGTCCACCCTCTGCTCATGTCATCCTTTCCCTGCCATTATGGAGCTTCTCCTCAAGTCTGTAAGCCAAAATAAACGTTGTTTTTTTTTTTTCCCCCACAAGTTACCCTTGGTCGGGTGTTTTCTGCCAGCAATTGGAATCTGGCTGCAACAATAGACTTTTCAGATTAAACAGATATTGTTGATGCTAAACCAAACTTGACACACAGTAATTGGTTAGAATGTACTTACAATGTAAACTGAGTGTGACTCCTTTGGCCAAACTACCATCCATTGCTATCTATCATTAAGTTGCAAGTTCTGTGTGGACCATCTATCTGTCTCTTTCATGTGCCCTAACAGTGTCTGATGTGCCACACGTGAATAAATTACAAGTTACAAACAAAGACAGCAGGACCTTTATTGTCCGATTTCTTTTTCTAGGTAGGGTCTCTCTCTAGCCCAGGTTGGCCTAGAACTCACTCTGTAGTGGAAGGCTGGCCTAAACCTCACAGTGATCCTCCTACCTCTGCCTCCCTAGTGCTGGGATTAAAGGCGTGTGCCACCACGCCTGGCTGATTTTATTTTTTTAAATTTTTTTTGTTTTTGTTTTTTGGAGGTAGGGTTTCACTCTAGACCAGGCTGACCTGGAATTCACTATGTAGTCTCAGGGTGGCCTTGAACTCATGGTGATCCTCCTACCTTCTCTTGAGTGCTAGGATCAAAGGCATGCACTACCATGCCCAGCTTAAATATTTATTTCTTTGAGAGACAGAGAGAGACAGATGAGAAAGATTCGACATACCAGGGCCTCCAACAACTGCAAACAAACTCGAGACGCACATGCCACATTGTCCATCTCGCTTATGTGGATACTCAGGAATCCAACCTGGGTCCTTAGGCTTCACAGGCAAACTCCTTAATTGCCAAGCCATCTCTTCAGCCCTATTGTCTTTCTTAATTGAATCTGAGTTTTGCCAATTTTTATAATTTTTTTAAAGGAAACTTGTTTGACTTTAAAATTTTATTTATTTATTTATTTATTAGAGAGAGAGATACAGAAGTAGGCAGAGAGAGAGAGAGAGAGAAACAATGGGTGTGCCAGTGCGTCCAGCCACTGTACACGAACTCCAGATGCGTGAGTCTCCCTGTGCGGCTGGCTTACGTGGGTCCTGGGGAGTCGAAACTGGGTCCTTTGGTTTGCAGGCAAGCGCCTTAACTGCTAAGCCATCTCTCCAGCCCGATTCTTAATACTAGGTGAGGTGGGGGAGCCCTCCAGGGTGTAGTTTGGTCCAGAGTCTAGAAGTCTGTGATGCCTCCAATGTCAGTCCTCTTCCATCCTTGGGTTGCCTAGTCCCAGTCAAGACTGGAAAGAGCTGGTTTCTTATTTCGTTACGAACACGAGAACTGGGCCGGAGAGAGGGCTTAGGTTAAAGCGCTTGCCTATGAAGCCTAAAGACCCAGACCCAGGTTCGATTCCCCAGGTCCCACATAAGCCAGTTGCACAAGGTGGCGCAAGCATCTGGAGCTTGTCTGCAGTTGCTGGAGGTCCTGGCACGCCCATTCTCTCAAATAAATAAACATATATTTAAAGAAAAAAGAACGTTAGAAATTTGTAAGCATTTTCCAAGACGCCCACACATATCCACCTCCGGGAAAAGAAGCGATCTGCACCGCCCCAGGGGAGGCCCCAGGCTCTGCCGCGTTGCCACGGCGACAGTTCCGGAGAGTTCAGCGCCTGCGCAAGCGCCTCTCCAGGCCCTAACCGCCCCGAGAGCATGCGAGTTGCGCGGAGGGCGGCTAGACCTGCCCGGCGCCGTGCATTGGCCCGTGGGAGCGCGCTCCTCTCGCGGCCGCCGCGCGTGCACGCCGCTCTTCTCCGGCCCGTTTGCTGACGCGTCGTCGTCGTTGTCGTCTTAGTCGTCGTAGACGTTGGTTGGGGAGGGGGGGGCGGGAAGCGGGAAGGCAGCGGAATCGGGATGAACAGCGGCGGCGGCGGCTTCGGCTTGGGTTTAGGCTTCGGCCTTATCCCTACGGCGGTGATTCAAGTGACGAACCTGTCGTCGGCCGTGACCAGCGAGCAGATGAGGACGCTTTTTTCCTTCTTAGGAGAAATCGAGGAGCTGAGGCTCTACCCACCAGAGTAAGTGCTGGAGCTCGGCTGCGGGGGAGGGGCGCGGGCGCCATAGAGACCTCGGCTGCCTCCGAGTAGCGCGCGTGCGCGCGTGGTCACGTGGCCGTACCGCCGCCGCCATATTTGATGAGGGCAACAGGCGAGGCCTGTTTTGCCCAAGCTCCTCACCTCATTGAGCTTTCGGAGGGTTATCCTCTGCACCGAAAGCCTTATAAAGAAAGGATTCGGACTGGCTTCCTTTTCCCCGTGCTTCCTGGACTCGTGGCCGGTGCCTGGCCTTCGAATTTAGTGTTTTCCCCCGCCCCTCAGCCCTTGTTTTCCTTCCCGAACTTAAGATGGCCGCGGTATGGTAAATGCCTGGTTTGTGCTCTGAACATCGTGTAGACTGCAAGAAACAGATGCATATTCTATCAAGTCTTGGTGTTGTGCAGTTAGTGCCGGCGAGGGATTGCTTGGAGCTCACGACTAGACGGAATCAGGGTTGTTTTTGTGTTCCAAGGTGACTTGGGACTTAGCATCCGTTTTTATTAAGCCGAGCCCAACCACGTTCTTAAAATTGAAGATCGCGTCCGTTCGCCTCTCTGGCGACAGCTTAAAAACGTTCCTCCTTAAAAGGTCTCCCTGATCTAAGCGTTCAAAAAGTACGAATGAGGCCAGGCGTGGTGGCGCACGCCTTTAATCCCAGCACTGGGGAAGCAGAGGTAGAAGGATCACTGAGTTTGAGGCCACCCTGAGACTACATAGTGAATTCAGGTCAGTCTGGCCTAGAGTGAGACCCTACCTTGGAAAACAAAAAGTATGAATCAGTGCGTTGCTATTTCTGCCGTATACACACTTTTAAAGTCTAGATTTTTTTTTTTTTTTTTTTTTTGGGGGGGGGGTCCTAGCTCTGGCTGACCTGGAATTCATTATGTAGTCTCAGGGTGGCCTCGAATTCAGGGCAGTCCTACCTCTGCCTCCCGATTGTTGGGATTAAAGGCGTGCGCCACCAAGCCAGGCCTAAAGAACTGGCCTCTGCTTGTCGCGATCACTTCTCAGGTAGTGTATTTTGAAATGGTAAATTCTCATATGCAATATTATCTAATCACGGTTTCATGTTCTTAGCATTCTTGCCCTCATACTTTTTTTTTTTTTAAACAGTATTTTGGTCATTAACGTCAAAGTCATTTGAAATAAAGGGAAAATAGTTGACCAGGATTTTCCCAGGGACTAGTTGGAAAGAAGAGAAGATTCAGTGGAGGAGGTGTTGTGAGGGAGGGAAAAGGAAGGTGGTGGGAGAGTACGATCAGGATACGTTGTGCATATGTACTGAGGTTGTCCGTTAAAAGTTGAGCCTCCCGAGTGCTGGGATTAAAGGCGAGTGCTGGGATTAAAGGGGTGCGCCCGGCTTTGTTTGTTTTTACAACTATTTTATTTATTTGAGAGAGAGAGAACATGAGTGTACCAGGGCCTCTAGACACTGCAAATGAACTCCAGATGTGTGCTCCACCTAGTACATCTGGCTTAGAAGTTACCTTAGGCTTCACAGGCAAGCACCTAACTGCTAAGCCAACTCCCAGCCCTTGTTTGTTTGTTTGTTTGTTTGTTTGTTTTGGTTTTTGCAAGGTAGGGTCTCACTCTAGCCCAGGCTGACCTGGAATTAACTATGTAGTCTCAGGGTAGCCTCGAACTCTCGGCGATCCTCCTACCTCTGCCTCCCGTGTTTGTTTGTTTTTGAGATAAGGTCTCACTCTAGTCCCAGGCTGGGCTGGAACTAATGATCTGACTTCTCTGCCTCCTGTAGTGCTGGGATTGAAGATGTGTGCCACCATGCCCCGCCTCCACATTCTTAATATTTGAGAAGTGTTTGGAAGAGTGTATTTTGGAATATATATGAGCCCTTGTAAATTACTGTCGTAATACTGGGATGTCTTAATTAAAAGAAATACGTATGCCGGACATGGTGGCACAGGCCTTTAATCCCAGCACTTGGGAGGCAGAGGTAGGAGGAATACATAGTGAATTCCAGGTCAGCCTGAACTAGAGTGAGACCCTACCTCGGAAAACCAAAAAAAAGGAAGAAAGAAAGGTCACAGGATTTTCTTCATTCCCAATATAACACCATTGTTATGGTGAAATTTGGGTTTGGGTGGCCTGACACCCAAAGAGGAGAAGGCTTAAAGGATCTACCACCTCTTTAGGACTGACTTCAAGTAAACTCAATTTCCTTTCTACCAAAAGAATTATTACTTGGGGGCTAAAAGTCAAGAGTTGGGCTGGAGAAATGACTCAGTGGTTAAGGCGCCTGCCTGAAAAGCCTAAAGACCTGGGTTCAATTCTCCAGTACCCATGTAAAACCTGATGCACCAAGAAGTGCAAGCATCTGGAGTTCATTTGTAGTGGCAGAAGACCCTGGCACACCCATTTTGTCTGTCTCTCTCCCTCTCTGCTGGCAAATAAATAATTTTTTTTTTTTTAAAGTCAAAAGCTTTTTGTCTAAACATGGAGTTACTTTGCATTAAAATGGAGCAAAGAAGCCCGGCGTGGTGGCGCACGCCTTTGATCCCAGCACTCGGGAGGCAGAGGTAGGAGGATTGCCATGAGACTACATAGCTAATTCCAGGTCAGCCTGGACCAGAGTGAGACCCTACCTTGAAAAACCAAAAAAAAAAAAAAAAAAAAAGGAGCAAAGTAATACATGGCAAAATCATGGCATTAAGTATATAAGCCAGACAAAAATCCCTAGTTTTCCATGCATGCGGTATTAGAGCCTCATTCTTGTGGCAGGGTACTGTTAGCTTTATGGAGGTTTTCTTTCTTTTCCACAATGACATCAGCAGTGCCTTGTCCTTATAGTAAGGATAATTTTACAGAGTAAACATAGTGTAATAAACACATAAATCAGCACTCTGCATGTTCCCATGTGCCCTCCTTCCTACAAGTGACTAACCATGAAAGGGTAATCCTGTTTCTAATACTGGAGATTGTACCTATACAGTTTTTCTTGTTTAATGGTTTCTTGCTTCTCTGATAAGTTCAAAGGTCAAAGAAGTATCAATTATTTAAGCTTACTTTGTTCAAAAAAAAAAGTAATAGAACTAATATAGCTACTTTGTTACTTTTTTATTTTATTTATTTATTTATTTTGGTTTTTGGAGGTAGGATCTCACTCTAGCTCAGGCTGACCTGGAATTCACTATGTAGTCTCAGGGTGGCCTTGAACTCATAGTGATCCTCCTACCTCTGTCTCCCCAAGTGCTGGGATTAAAAGGCGTGCGCCACCACGCTCAGCTGATCTAGAATTCACTGTGCAGTCTAAGGGTATATTTTAGTGTTAAAATTTTAAAATAGAAGTCACTACTCTTGGGGGCTGGAGAGATGGCTTAGTGGTTAAAAGCTCTTGCTTGTAAAGCCTACTGTCCTGGGTCTGATTCCCCAGTACCCATATAAAACCAGATGCACAAAATAGTGCATATTTCTGGAGTTCATTTGCAATAGCAAGAGGCCCTGTCATGGCCATACAAGTGTGCCACCTTGTGTGTCTAGCTTACATGGGATCTGGGGAGTTGAACATGGGTCCTTAGACTTCGCAGGCAAGCGACTTAACCGTTATGCCATCTCTCCAGCCCAGTAAATACTTTTTTTTAAAAAGTTGCTACTGTTGAAAAGCACAGTTATTTCCATTTTTATAAAATAAATGTAGAATTGGGCTTTATTTCAAGAAAGGTGTTAGGAGATGGAAACTAAGGAAATGGCGTAAGGGATGAGGGTGTACGTGGCTCATTGGAAGAGTGCCTGCCTCTCCATCACACAAGCATTACAGAAATGCTACTGCTGAAAGTTGTGACGTCAGTGTATCTTTCACTCTGCTCCATAACTTATTATTTGGTTAGTTCCTGGGCATCTCAGATCTCTTGGTGCCTTTACAAATTAGGCTGAGTTACTGTGCCTGTGGATATCAAATTTAAAATGAGGTGAGCTTTAACCTCGGCCGTCTGGAATGGGGTAATTATCAGTCGGGATGACTCACTCAGATTCTCCTCCTTTCACCAGAAGGGTCTCTCAGCTTAGCTGTTAAGGAATGCCTCGGCAGGCTCTTGAAGATATATTTTTTGTTTGTTTCTTTGAGGTAGGGTATCACTCTATGCCAGGCTGATCTGGAATTCACTATGTAGTCTCTGGGTGGCCTCAAACTCATGGTGATTCTCCTACCTCTGCTTCCCAAATGTTGGGATTAAAGGCGTGCGCCACCGTCCCTGGCCTCTTGAAGATTTTTGAGGCTACACATAGTCCTGTGGCAATTGCTAGGGTTTTAGAAGGTCACTGTAATCAGATTTGTGTATTCATTTGCAAAAGGACAGAAACTGTTCCCATGTAATCTCATGTAGAGCAACATTGTTTATTAAAAAGATACTTGGTAAATTGAAGACTCAAGGCCAAAGTGACTATAGAAGAGCCAGGCTGAATGGGAAGTGGAAATGGGGGGCAGCAAGGTGTTAGCAGTCAAGGTGACTCTGTCAGTCTCCTCCTTGGTTGTCAGCGTGTCTGCTGTGTCTTTGCAGGCCTAGTCTGTGTTCCCTCATTATCCAGCACATGCTGCTTTCCCTCCCAGCACAGGAATCTTCATTGTTTGAGCTCATTTACTTGGTCAAGCCTGACTACCCAAATTATAGCTTGTACATCAGCTCTTGTGACAGGTGCTTAATCCCTTGTGGCCAAGGAAGCATTTCGACATACTGAGGCTTTCACATAAAGAAATTGTGCTAATGGTTGTGCGGAAGCTTCATGGGCTATCTGTGCTGCCCGGGTGGAGGGGTACCTGACTAATCACAATGCTATCTTAGGATGGTGTACACAGAGTTTCAAACTCTCACCTTGAAGAAACATAGTAGCATTCATGAGGGCATCTAATTCCCTAGCCAGCAGCCCGTACCAAGACCACATGTTCTCAGAACCACAGGGCTTGTGCCTCTAGATGAAGCAGGAACATAAGGGTGCCTTTGAGGAACTTTTATCTGCAGAGTGATGTGATACCATTTCAAGTTTAAGAATTGAGCACTCTGGCTACTTTTGTTGGAAGAGCATTAAGAAGGGATTGAACTTGGACCCAGTGTGAGTGGCTGGAAGCCATTGTAATAATCCAGGTGAGACTTGCACATGGCCTGAATTAAGGCATCAGCAACAAGGATTCTGAAAGATAATGTGACTAGTAGTTGGGAGATGTCTCAGCAGGACAAATGAGCATTTGGTTGAGGAGGATGGTAGGATCAAGGGTGATGTGTTGTTCAGAAACAACCCAATCCTCACTTTGACCCATTATTTCTTACACTAACTTGGTGGGATGGGGAGCTCTGCTCATGAGCACTCTGGGCTAAAGCAGATTTCTTTTTTTTTAATTAATTTTTTTATTGATACCTTCTATATTTACATACAAAAAAACCATATATTTACCTCCCCTCCCCCATTCCACTTTAGAACACCAGTCTCCATCATATCCCCTCCCTCTCTCCATTAGTCTTTCTTTTAATTTGATGTCATCATCTTTTTCTTCTATTTTGAGGGTCTTGCGATGGTATTGCTAGGCACTGCAAGGTCATGGATATCGAGGTCAATTTCTGTCTGGGCAGTTGCATTGTAAGAAGTCATACCCTTCCTGAAGCAGATTTCTTGAGCATTGCTGGCCACTTTGGCAGAGGAAAAGAACCAGCTAGTGATTATAAAGTGTCTCCAGAATTACAGAATAGGCATGGGGTTTCTACTCATATTTAATTGACCAAAGCAAATTACGTGGCCATACCTAAGTTCAAGAAGCAGAAAAATGGAATTTTACTGAGTTCTTTGAACTTTGGAAATATTTGGTGAGCAGCACAGGTGACAGACCAGCTATCAGACTAGAGAGATTGATGGCATTTTTAACAAAGATAGGAAGTATAGGGCACAGGGCAGGGCTGAAGGAAGGAGGGTAGTAAGTGTATATCGGTCTTAGTGAGTCAAGGGTGCATCATAATTAACATTTAGCAGGCCCTTGGATCTGGGAGTTAGAGGTCAGGACAGTCCTGAATTGAAGATAGGATAATGTAAAGGTGGAGAGTTAAATCTGATTAGGGTATTTACTTCTGTGATAGTTCCTGAAGACTTCTTTGGGACTAAAGGTGTGCACCACCACACCTGGCTGTGAATACACTTTATCATGGTATTTGGCTAATAGCATAACTATCTAAATTTAACCATTACAAGTGTGTTTATAATGGTTTTGCATTTAAAGATAGATTTGTCGCTATATATGAGGAATTATGGAAAGACTAATTTTTTTTTGTTGTTGTTTGTTTGTTTTTTTGCGAGGTAGGGTCTCACACTGATTCAGGCTGACCTGGAATTAACTATGTAGTCTCAGGGTGGCCTTGAACTCTTGGCGATCCTCCTACCTCTGCCTCCCGAGTGCTGGGATTAAAGGCGTGCGCCACCACGCCCGGCTGAAAGACTAATTTTTAAAAAATACATTTTATTTATTTGAGAACGAGAAAGAGGCAGAGAGAGAGGGAGGGAAGGAGAATGGGCATGCCAGGGCCTCTGGCCACTGCAAACGAACTCCAGATGCATGCACTCCCTTGTGCATTTGGCTTGCATGGGTCCTAGAGAATCAAACTGGGATCCTTTGGCTTAACCACTAATCCATCTCTCCAGCCCCCTAGTTTTTTTTTTTTTTTTTTTGAGGTAGAGTTGACTATGTAATCTCAAGGTGGCCTTGAACTCCTACCTCTGTCTCCCAGAGTGCTGGAATTAAAGGTATGCACCACCACACCCAGCTTAGAAGAAGTAATTTAAAAAGTTTGTAGAACTAATAAATAAAGAATAATTCAGTATGCTTTTTGTCTGTGTGGGCAGGAGGGGTATGCTGGGGTTGAACCTTGGGCCTTCTGCACATTAGACATGTGTTCTGATCCTTAGCATCACGCCATGTCTCCAATTTTTCTTTTTTTTTTTTTTTTGGGGTGGCAGTTCTTGTTTAGTTGAATGATTAAAGTATGAGGTTAGGAATGAGATATTGGATCTTAAATTCTAAGTTAGCTTTTTACTAGTTTTGAGATTGTGTTCAGTTCCTAGACCTGTTTTGCAAACTAGAGTAAGTTACTAACTATTGTATGTTGTCCATTTGTGCTGTAGATTTGGTATTTATTTCATTTGGATCTTTTTTCCTGCCAAATGCAGTTGTAAACGTTAATGAGATATAAATAGGTTGAGACAGTGATTGCCCAAGAAGGTTGTATGTTTTACGATCTAATAATATAGGATCATATTTGTGCTGTACATCTGCCTAGATTGAGTTGAATCAAATGTATATAGTCTCCTATTTTGTCAAGTAAATGATGTAAAATTCTGGTCTGGGGGCTGGAGAGGTGGCTTTGCTGTTAAGGACTTACCTGTGATACCTAAGGACCCTGGTCTGAGGTTCAATTCCCCAGTACCCATGTAAGCCAGATGCACAAGGTGGCACATGCATCTGGAGTTGGTTTGCAATGGTTGGAGGCCCTGGCGTGCCCATTCTCTGTCTCTGCTTCTTTCTCTCTTTAAATAAATAAATAAATAAATCAATAAATAAATAAATAAATCTTGTCTGGAAAATCACATTTGTTAAGATTATGTAAAGATGTAAGAAAGAAATTTTAAATGAAAATGATAAAACCAAGCAAATGTTTATTGATCCAATTGTTTTTCTTTTTGTCTTGCAGCAATACACCTCTTGCTTTTTCCTCCAAAGTATGTTATATTAAGTTTCGTGACCCATCAAGTGTTGGTGTGGCCCAGCATCTAACTAACACGGTTTTTATTGACAGAGCTCTGATAGTTGTTCCTTGTGCTGAAGGTTGGTATCTCACATGCTTTTCCTATTTTAATCTCTGTTCTGTCTGTTACTATAGCCTTTTGGCTGTCATAGAAATTGACAAGTAGACAATACTCTTAATGTCAGTGTGTGTACACACTCATACTTATGTTTGTGAAACCATGAATGAAATTGGAGAACAAAAGAACGTTTACCTAATAGAAAATTATATGGAAGTGGTTGTTTATTATGTATATAGTTGAGATTTTACAGCTTAACATTATAAAATTTATAAGGTATTTGGCTTCTCTAGTCAATCTGCAGATTGTAAAAGGAAACTTTGTGAAATAAAAATCCTAAAGTTATGATACATAAGTAAGCACATACCCATAGATACAGTTTTAATCATTTTCCAAAGAAAAAACTACATGTATACATTCTGCCAAGTTGGGTTTGTGATATTTATATTTATTAGAAGGCATTTATTAAGTTTATTTTTCATATATCCTCTTTAAGGTAATTTATCTTTAGTATTACTCTGAAACTTTTGTTTCATTTTTAGTGTAATTAATTACTATGTTACTGGAATATTTTTGACTTACTGGCTTCTTGGGGGGGGGTAATTGAAAAAAAAGTCATGGAAAGAAAAATTTAAAGCCCCCATTAAGGAATTAGCTGCCATAGATAGGAGCAGGGCCAGAGGTCATATAGTTGCTTAAGTTTTGTGACTTAAACTGTTTTAAGAGCTAACATTACAAAATTTTTTTGATAACTTTTTTTTTTTTTTTTTTTTTTTGAGGTAGGGTCTCGGTCTAGCCTAGGCTGACCTGGAATTCACTATGTAGTCTGAGGGTGGCCTCGAACTCACAGCAATCCTCCTACCTCAGCCTCCCGAGTGCTGGGATTAAAGGTGTGCACCACCATGCCCGGCTTTGATGACTTTTTTCCAGAGCCACTCACATATAATTTCTGCTGAATTTTGAAAATTCTGGTATATAATTAACTTATTTAGAGCACTGATTGGCACATGTTCCTGGATGGTAAAATTGAGTTATTATAAATTTAAATGTCCATGGAAATAGTTATTTTTCTGGCAACTTTATAGCATGAAAGCTGACAATTTAATGGGCTTTCATAAGTAATTTTTACAATCTCTTGTAGTTACTTTGTTAACACTAAATAACTTAGGGTATCATAAGTTTGCTGCACTTTGTGGGTTTTCTGCTAATTTCTGAATGCCTGTTTTAGACTGTTGAGAACATTGTAAGACAGAGTGGCAGCTTTGAAGTCAGAATAGGACAGTCTGAATTTTTTAAAAAAGATGACTCTGAAAACATTTCCTATATTTGTAGTTTAGAGTAGATAGAGAAAATAAAAATGAAGTAAACTTAATTATTTGCTAAATATAAACTTAGCTGATGTTCCATAAGTAAGCTAAAAATTAGAGAATGAACTGGGGGAGGAAACAAGTATCTTTATTTTATACTGAAATTTTATAATATAGGTTTATTAAATTGGAATATGGTACTAGGAAATTATACCATCAGTGGCACAGTTAGGTCATTACTGAATTGGAAGAATTTAAATCATTGTTGGAACCTTGCTCTATTCCCATAGATTCAGCTATCAGAGAATCCCTAACTTTGAGTAGTCACAAATACTCAAGGTTATGGGCATGAAAAAGTACCTTTTATGGTTTACCTGTTAGTGATGAATAAAAAGCACATTCAGTTACAGGTCTTATGATATTTTTAATACTCCCATTTTGAGATAAAATTTTATTTTTTGTGGATATGCAAATTTCAGCATGCTTTTACTGCAGTTTAGTTGTAAATAAGATGAACATGTCAACACTATCCTGTGAAATAACTGGTATTAGAAAAAGATTAGTGCCCGTTTTTTAGTAGTTGAATATAACAGATGACTTTATGGAACCTGAGGAATTTCACAGCTTTTAAGTCTGGCTGTAGGCACTGCCAACAGAGAAATAAAAGCATTGTACTAAAACAGATAACAGAGGATTTGAAATAAAGCCAAGGAAGGTGTTGAGAGAGGAGACTGCAAGAGCAGGGGTGCTGTGGTGCTGTGGGCACTCTGGACCTCACACACTGCATTCTGTCCCGTGTCATAGAAGCAACATCTGACAGGAATGAGAAAGACTGTAAAAAAATGTTCTTAAAAGCTTGTTCAGTTTGCTGTGTTTTAGTTCAGATAGTAATGTGAGAAGATATAAAAGTGATGTTTGATGTGCAATGGGTTTATACCTACTAAACAGTAATTATTGTTAATAAAACATGCCATTTCAAAATAAAATATGCTTCCATTATATTTGTCTAAATATGACCTCTTGTTGCGTACATTTCAGATTTCTTTTTATAAATGTTAACACTTAGAGAAGATAAGGTTAAACATAACAAAGGTGTCAGCTTAATCATCAGTCTTAACTTTATGTCCACATTTTCTGGTAGATGGATTTTGACTATTAATTTGGTTTTGTATGTTTTCTCTATGTGATATTTGTGCATTATTAGATGACTAGACTGGCCAAGGCAGACCTGTTACACTTGCCTGAGTTAGGCATTGTTTGCCATGCCACTAAACCTGCCGCCAAGTGAATCCTTCATTGGGGAAATGAGATCGGAGTCTGAACCGCAGAAGATGGACGCCCTGTCTCTGTTTTTTATTGTTTTACTTTCATTTCTTTTTATTTTGTCCCTTTTTTTTGTTTCTGTTTTGTTTTGTTAAATCTCTTTCACTTTAACTTGTGAGCTGGTTTTCCAGTTCTTTGTAAATGGTATTCCATTAAGAGTTCATAATGTGTTGCAGATTATATTGGGAGATGATTAACAGCGCAACCTTAAGATAAACTAAATTTTTGTGCAGTAAGTTAGAATACAGTATTGTGACAAGTTTAGTGTATTCTGAATTGCTGTTTCTAGATTTATCAAGGTACATTTTGTTCTTGAAACATTAAAACAGTTGTAAGAATCTTAGGAATACTTTCCGGTCTCAGTGCAACATTTTTGTAGGTTTTTTTTTTTTTCTATTGTACCTCTCTCATAGAAACCAGCTGATGGCTTCTAAGTTTCATCCTTCCCCCTAGAAATGTAGGTATATAAAATCATCAAGAAAACAGTACATTTCTTTGAACACTCTGGAGGTAGGGGAAGGGTCTTTCACTGTTAAGATGGTATTCATTTTACAACTTTTCCCTTGTCTTATGAAGCCTTTTGTTGCCTATGTGGGGAATGGATATTGGAGAAACTATTGATTCTTTATTTGCATGCTTTTTTTATTTGTTTGAATTTTTTTTTGAAAGTTTTATAGAAGTTACTAGCTCTTCAGTGGCTTTTGAGTTAGGAGTCATAATAGTGAGAGATGTTTGTCTCCATTTTCTTTGAAGAGTAGTCAAATGCTTATTCATATTTTATACTCAGAGTGCATAAAGAATAAATTTGAAAGCTGGATGTGGTGGTGCACACCTTTAATCCCAGCACTCAGGAGGCAGAGGTAGGAGGATCACTGTGAATTCAAGGCCAGCCTGGGACTACAAAGTGAGTTCCAGGTTAGCCTAGGATAGAGTGAGACCCTACCACACACACACACAAAACCACAAAAAGAATAAATATGATAGAATTATGTTTTGGAAGTTAGCAATGAAGCTTTTTTCCTAAAGTGCCTTTAATACAATCACAAAATCATAGTGAGCCTATGGTGAGTTACTGATTAGTAGGTTATTGCCATAAAAGGCAGTGAGCATTTGATAGCTACTGATATAACAGACTTCATGATCCTAAGAAATCAACTTTTGGCCTATGTTGAAACCTCTTTTTGTTTGTATAGTATCTTTATAGTGTGGGTAATTTGGTTTATTAATTGCCAAATAATACTAAATTTGGCACATTATTAGATTGGAACTCAAATTTTTACATACATAAATTAGGGTAATGAAGCACAGGGTTTACACCTCAAGACTCCAATGGATTTATCAAAGGTGTTCAAGTTTAAACCTTTTAAAAATAGTATCTATTTGTAACAGATAAAATGACTGCAATACCAATATAAATAGTCTAGTATAAATGTGATATATATATTAATTAATACATATACAATAGGTTAATGTTATTTGATATCTTCAGTAAGGTCTACCTTGTTTATCTTTATGCATGTTAAGGAATTTGTTCTCCAGAATTTATATTAACAGAATAAAATATAAATTTATATGTTGCAGAGCTAGGATGTAGGCATTTGCTGAAGTTGCCACTGTAGTTTTTATTCTGTTCCTGTAGATGATATGTAACCATTATTTAAATCAGATTTTAAATTCCAGCTTGAGTTCCATCCATGTTTAGAGATTTTTTTTCAGAGCATATTGTGTAGAGACTTAGCTCTGTACATCTGGTTGTTTTAAGTGGGATTTTTACCACTGAAACTAGGCATTATGCCTTTGAAAATTTGCTACATATATTTCATCTTAGTATGATTTTTAATGCAGCTTTAAAACTTTGATGAGTTCGTAATAGAAATGGATAGCTAACTACCACATGAATTCTAAATATATTTACATAAGTCAACTTTAAGAAATATGTTTTTGCTAAGTAGATAAAAAAGTGAAAGTTAAAGTCTACCAAGTTAATTTTTATTTCAATAACAAATATGAAAAATCGTGAACTTTATTTCAAAGTAATTTTTTTCTTTTTTTTTTAAGTTGCAGGCAATTTTTCTTAGTTTCCAGAATTATTCAGTAGTATTGTTAGTAAATGTAATGATCATAAACAAGACATTTAAGCATTAACTAGTCCTCTGCATATAAGTATATACAAATGGGATCCAAGAGTTCATATTTTAAGAAGCTTCCTGAGATGAGGAAAAATTTCAAGTTAGTTATTCTCACAAACTTTTAGGCATTCACTAAGGCATCTTTGGGATCAGATCCTTTTTAATGATGTTGGTGAGATGCCTTAATAGGATGGGTACCGGCTTCTTTTTATATTAAAGCTGATTACATGATCAGGTTTTTTGTTTCTTCACTTATTTGGAATTGGAGTCTTCTGGAGGGTTATTGGAATTGTTTGCATCACAAGTAGGTAGTTTCAGGATAGAAGCACTCATTATGGAACAAGAGTTCAATTCGCACATATTTGTTTTTTTTTCTTTTACTTTTTTTTTTTTTGACTAATTTGGTTATTTGCCATTTCTGGGGATTAAACTTTAAAAAATGTTCTTCTTTTCTGTATCTGATGTTCTGTGTGCTATTAGTGATGCAGCCAACACGAACGGTTGTCATGTGTAACACAACTTTCGATCACCGCGAAAACACCGTCCTGGGAAAGCGTCCATGCTTGATATCGTTTGGTTCATGAACATTAAGTTTCCAGTACAGGTGACCCATAGCTCAAAGTGTTAAATAATTGTCTACATTATTCAGTTTTTAAAATAATATTCCATTAATGAGATTGTTAGTCTTTGAAGTTTTGCTCACTTTTATTTTTCCTAATAGAGCAGGATAAAAGGAAAGACTTATGTTCTTATTTGTTTTTTATATGGATCTGATAGATAGATTCATTTATTGTTATTATTTTTTAAGTGCAAGGGTTAATTGTAAAATCATAGTGTAAAGTTGGTGTGGTGTTTCTGCTTTCCATAATGTTTGAAACTTGCCTCTGCAGGTAAAATCCCAGAGGAATCCAAAGCCCTCTCTTTATTGGCTCCTGCTCCAACCATGACAAGTCTAATGCCTGGTGCAGGATTGCTTCCCATACCAACCCCCAATCCTCTGACCACAGTAAGTACTACAAACCCTCATGAAAGGGCAAGACACTGACTATGAGTAACTGATTTTTTATTCAATAATCTTTTTGAGTTCTCAATATTTAAACAAATCACACTATTTCAACGAATTAGTGATAACATGGGAAAAAAATTAAACATCATGAATCCGCTCCACAAAAATATGAAACAAAGTCAAAATATTTTTGGGGATATTTTTTAGGTAAGAGTCTTGCTCTAGCCCAGGCTGACCTGGAATTCACTCTGTAACTCCAGGCTGGTCTCTAAACTCACAGCAGTTCTGTCTCTGCCTCCTGAGTGCTAAGATTAAAGGCATGAGCCACCACACCTGGCCATATAATTTAAAAACAAAACAAAACTTTTTAAAAAATTCATTTGAGAGAGAGGGCAGGCAGGTAGAGAATGGGTGTGCCAGGGCCTTCAGCTACTGCAAATGAACTCCAGATGCATGTGCTATCTTGTGCATCTGGCTTACATGGGTCCTGGAGAATTGAACCTCGCTCCTTTGGCTTTGTAGACAAGTGCTCTTAAGAGCTAGCAACCATTCTGCCTTCTTCCCTCCCTCTAGCACGCCCAGCTGAAAGATGGTATTTTAGATAGTACAGGGAATTGGAAGTTCAAGACAACTTGAGTACAAGTGGATGAAAACCATTTTTAAAATGATTCAGTGTTGGGCTGGAGAGATGGCTTAACGGTTAAGCGCTTGCCTGTAAAGCCTAAGGACCCAGGTTCGAGGCTCAATTCCCTGAACCCACATAAGCCAGATGCACGAGGGGATGCATGCATCTGGAGTTCATTTGCACTGGCTGGAGGCCCTGGTGTGCCCATTCTCTACCTACCTCTTTCTTTGTCTGTCACTCTCAAATAAAAATAAACAACAAAAAAAAAAATGATTCAGGGTTGATTATGGGGAAGAAGTATCTCAGAGATACTTAGAGATAATGATAACTGAGAAAATAAAAAAAGATGAAAACATGGTAAAAGTATTTTTCTATTTTTTTGTGCAGAATTAAACAGTAATTACTGCCTCCTGTAATTTTAAATTCTGAGATCATCTATTCTAGTTCACATTGACAGTAAAAATAACATGTTCTAGGGCTGGGGAGGTGGCTTAGCAGTTTAAGGTGCTTGCTTGCAAAGCCTGCTGGACTGGATTCAATTCCCCAGCCACTCATGTAAAGCCAGGCATTTATTTGCAGCACCAAGAGACCCTGGCTTCTGCCCCCTCCCATGCAAATATATATATAATTTTTTTTTTTTTTTTTTTTTTTTATATATTTTTTTGGTTTTCTGAGGTAGGGTCTCACTGTAGCTCAGGCTGACCTGGAATTCACTATGTAGTTTCATGGTGGCCTCGAACTCACGGCGATCTTCCTACCTCTGCCTCTCAAGTGCTGGGATTAAAGGTGTGAGCCACCATGCCCGGCTAATATATATATATTTTAAATGAGGCACAGTGTGTTGTGGTATGTTTAAAAAATAACATTCTGCAAACACATGTACTGATAACTAATTTACTAATAATCTATAGATCATTTAAGGACTTTAGTCCTTTTCCTACGGTAGCACAAGGAAGAACTTACTGGTTTGGATTTTCTGAGCTTTTTGTCCATTTCACCTTTAGTTTGTTTATGCTGACACTTTTCCTTTACTACCTGGTAGACCAGTAGCTGTAAACAAATTATTTAATTTCCCCCCCTCCCCCCGAGGTGGGATCTGTCTTTATTTAGCCCAGGCTAATCTGGAACTGTGTAGCTGCAGGGTGGTCTCAACTTCATAGCAGTCCTCTTATTTCTGCCTCCCACGTGCTGGTATTTAAAGGCTTGAGCTACCACACTGGCCATTGAATTTCCTAAGAACAAGCAACCAGCCAACTTTCTTTCCCTGACTGCCTCCCTTTTGTTTTCATGTTTTTATTTATTTTTTATTTTTTTTTAAAAAACCTTAATGAAGCCGGGCGTGGTTGCACATGCCTTTAATCCCAGCACTCGGGAGGCAGAGGTAGGAGGACCGCCATGAGTTCAAGACCAGCCTGAGACTACATAGTGAATTCCAAGTCAGCCTGGACTAGAGCAAGACCCTATAGCGAAAAACCAAAAAAAAAAAAAAAAAAAAAAACCCTCAAAATTTTAAATTTATTTTATTTGAGAGAAAGAGGAGAGAGGGAGAGAGAAAAATGTGTGTGCCAGGGCCTTCAGCTGCTGCAAATGAACTCCAGACACCTGTACTACCATATGCATCTGGCTTTACATGGGTCCTGGGGAATTGAACTTGGGTCCTTTGGTTTTGCAAGCAAGCTCCTTAACCACTAAGCCATCTCCAGCCTTCATGTTCTGTTTTTTGAGACAGGGTTTCATGTAGCTCAGGCTGGCCTTGAACTTAATATGTAGCTGTGGATGACCTTGAACTCTTGATCCTTTTGTTTCTTGCCTCTTCCTCCAAAATGCTGGGATTTTAGGCATATACCAGCACACCCAACTTAAGATTGTTCTTGAAATTTGAAAAAATTGCAGTTTGAAACTGGTATCATAGTAATATCAGTGTGTTAAGTGTTTATGTAAGGGTTAAGTCACCAATTCAGTAAGATGCTGTGACAGTGGTCAGGAATACTCATTGTTTTAAATGTTCTTCATTTGTGAATTCTGTGTTTGTGAATTCACTTGCATAGTACATGATTTGAAACCGCCACAACACTGGAGTGAACACAGACAGAATAATGAAAAATCTGAGTCACTACATGTGCACATTACCAGGTGAAGTCAAAACAACTGCTTTTTTGTTTGAGCACTCATGCTACAAACGATTGTAATTTTGCAGTTTATTTAGTGCCACAGTCTTTGAAATTTTGTCCCTTTTTTTTTTTTTTTTTTTTTTTTTTTTTTTTTGTGGTGGTCAGAGGATACTTTGAGTGTGTCTCAGGAATGCTGTCTGCCTTTTTTTGGACAGAGTCTCTTATTGGCTTGGCACTCACAGTTACAGTAAAATAGCTGGCCAGTGAGCTCCAGAGACTCCAGGGTGTCTCCACATCCCAGTGCTGGGACTACAGGGGCATGCCATCATATTTAGCATTTTTACATGGGTACTGGGGATCAGCTCCCCTTATTTGTAAGGCAGGTACTACCCACAGGGCCATCTCCCCGCCTCAGTTTTGTGCTTTTTATTATGCTGAAGAAGAGCACAGATGATATACCTCATGATAAAAATGCACTTGTTTGCTGGGCGTGGTGGCGCATGCCTTCAGTCCCAGCACTTAGGAGGCAGAGGTAAGGTGATTGCTGTGAGTTTGAGGCCAGCCTGAGACTACAGAGTGAATTCCAGCCTGGGCTAGAGTGAGACTCTACCTTGAAAAACCAAAAAACAAAACAAAACAAAAAAAGCACTTGTTTGGGCTGGGGAGATGACTCCGAGGTTAAAGGCACTTGCTCTCAAAGTCTGACAGACGAGGTTCAGTTTTCCAGTACCCTGTAAAGTCATATGCACAAAGTGGTGTATGCATCCGGAGTTCGTTTGCAGTGGCAAGAGGCCTTGCATGCCTGTTCTTTCTCTCTCTTACATAAATAAAAAGCAAATGCAGTTGTTTGAGAAACTTGTGAGTTGTAGTGTTGCTGAGTGTGCATTCAATGCTCAAGAATCAACAAGACATTTTAACTAAGGCCCTTCAAACAAACACATGTAAGAAAACTTTATACTTAATGCTTGATGCAAAGAGTATGACTAGAGACTCCCAAGAACTCAACCTTCTGTTTTTTTCCCTAGGTAAATTGGTTCTGTATCCAATAACACTGTTTGTGGAATCTTCTTACAACCTGACCCTTTAAGAAGCAGCTATTTATTTTTAGTATTGCGTTTAAAAGTTGTTAAAATATAAGGCAGTTAAGAAAATGTCTTTTTTCGGGGGGAGGGCTCAAGTTAGGGTTGCACTGTAGCTCAGGCTGACCTGGAATTCCCTATGTAGTCTCAGGGTAGCCTTGAACTCACTGCAATCCTCCTACCTCTGCCTCCCAAGTGCTGAGATTAAAGGCATGCACCCACCATGCCCAGTGAAAATGTTGTCTTTTAGACAGTGTGATCTCAGTTAATAAATAGAAATGTGTGGCTCAAAGTGAAGCATCCTCATTTTCTTCATGTTGTGTAGATGTAGCCCTTGCAAGCTTAGAGAATAGTGATTTTGAATACTAATAAGAAAATATTCCTTTGTGGTATTTATTTGTTTATTTACTTTGTTTATAGCTTGGCGTTTCACTTAGCAGTTTGGGAGCTATACCAGCAGCTGCACTAGACCCCAACATTGCCACACTCGGAGAGATTCCACAGCCACCACTCATGGGAAATGTAGATCCTTCTAAAATTGATGAAATTAGGAGAACAGTCTATGTTGGAAATTTGAATTCTCAGGTAACGCAGAAGAAACCACTGGAAATAGCACTTACTTTTTCCTCTACCTAAAATTGTATCTATTGATAAATAATGTTCACCTAAAATTTAAAAGATAGGATGTGCTCAATTAAAGTGTCAATCTGCTTTCTCAGACAACGACAGCTGATCAACTACTTGAATTTTTTAAACAAGTTGGAGAAGTGAAGTTTGTGCGGATGGCAGGTGATGAGACTCAGCCAACTCGGTTTGCTTTTGTGGAATTTGCAGACCAAAATTCTGTACCAAGGGCCCTTGCTTTTAATGGAGTTATGTTTGGAGACAGGCCACTGAAGTAAGAAATCCTCAACAAAGAAATTTTAATGATTTTTTTAAAAAATGTAAAGGATGTGTGTAATTAAGGCTTTCTTTTTTAATAGTAATTGGCAGTTTGTAGGAAGGGAGACTGAAGTATAAATGAAATTAGGACATTTTAGCCTTTAAATTCAAGTACTTAGAAAGGTTTTAAACCAGGCACGGTGACTTAAGATCATCTCATATTCTTGTTTGTAGAAATGTAATATGTAGCTTTTCAGATACTCAAGACCAGAAATTGTATTTCATGCCATATTATTAAGGCAAACAGAATTTTGTCTGAAGTTTATCAGTGGTTATTTTAATTACACGGATCAATTAGGATTTTACTGTTAGAGGATCAGCAACTGTTAGTGTGTTCTCATTTCAGTGTTGAAGGGATAAAGAGAGACACATTGAATTCACCTGAATGTGTCAGAGTAACCACACTTACCTAGGGGACGTTTATCAATTGCCACCCACTTTCAAAACTATGTCTGACTCAGACATGGAGCAGTGTTGAATAAAATGTTACACATAATAATTTAGCTTCTGTCACCCTGCCAGGATGCATAGGTTATCAACAAAATCTTAAAATCTAAGAATACTGGTATGAACAGTTTAATTTATTCTAAGGTATGTGGAAAACATTTGCTCTAGTTTGATTGTTGAAGAAGAGGGCTAGAGTTTACTTTTTTTTTTAAAGCAGGAAGTGATGATAGGTGGGAATGAGAGATTAATCTTGGTTTTCTTGAGATTGCTTTGAGTTTTTCTGTATTTGGCTATATCATTTCCTAATAGGTTTATGAGATAGTGTCGGATTTATAAACGTGTATATTATATTAACATTTGTTTGATACTTGAAATGTGGTGTGTATTTGTGATTTGCTAATATTTTCAATTTAGAATAAATCACTCCAACAATGCAATAGTAAAACCCCCTGAGATGACACCTCAGGCTGCAGCTAAGGAGCTAGAAGAAGTAATGAAGCGGGTACGCGAGGCTCAGTCATTTATCTCAGCAGCGATTGAACCAGGTAAGGCCCTGGCATTGTTGTATGGTTTACAGATCACAGACTCTTAGAACTGGAAGGAATTTTAGAAATTTAGAGTGCTCAGTTCTTTGTTTTATGAGTAAAAAGACTGAAACTCAAAGAACAACTCAGTACAGCCATCTTTTCCCTTACACTGAATTGAAGGCACATTAGCCTGAGGGAATTAGCTCTTTGTGATTTAGTAACAAAATTGTTCTGCTGATTCTAAAAAGCAAGTAAATATGTTTAAAATGTTACAATTAGGCAAGTTTACTTTCCTTCAAAGTTTTAAAGCCAGAAAAGAGAGTGTATGATTTAGGAAAAAATACAGATACTTGGTTTGAGCAAGTTAAAGGAACACTTATTCAAACTTTTGGGTTTTGAAATAAAATAATTTATAATCTAATCTAAAATGTTCAGGTGGTTTATGTTTGATCGGATGTTCTAAGTTAACACTTGGAATTTAAGCTTCAATTCTAACAAAATAGAGGAAGGGTTTAACATCACTGTTATAGGAATTACAGACATGTTTTAATCGTACATTATGGCAGCAACACAGTATTAAGAACAGCTGTTTATAATCATCTGGTTTATATGTACTGCTGCAGGGTGGCTGCACTCAACGAGTTTATGCAATGACTTTCTTGGATGTTTCTGAAGGATAATTGCACAGGAGGAGGATGTGCAGAGAGTAGGCCCCTTGCACTATATGTGGTACATTCCACTTGTGCCTAATTATTAACTGGGATCTTTCATTGTTCTGAGCTTACACTGCAAAGTGGTTTTTTCCTCCCAGAGTCTGGAAAGAGCAATGAAAGAAAAGGCGGTCGATCTCGTTCCCATACTCGCTCAAAGTCCAGGTCTAGCTCAAAATCCCATTCTCGAAGGAAAAGATCACAGTCAAAACACAGGTGAGAATTTCTGTCATGTTGAGTTGTTTTTAGTTTTGTACTTAAATAGGTGAGATGTATGTCAGGAATTTTTGTCAGAATATCAGAATATAGAAATTTCATTAGTGTTCATCTGGAACAGTAATGTTGCTATTGCTGTTGAGTATTGTTCTGATGATAGCACTGTAGTTAAAGAATGAAATTTTGTCTAATTTATATCTGATTTTAAAACTGCGTGTGTACCCACCAGGGTCTCTTATTGCCGCAAATGAACGCCAGGCGCATGTGTCCCTTTTTGCATCTGGTTTTATTTATATGGGTTTTGGGGAACTGACCCTGGGCTGACAAGTTTTTGCAAGTAAGTGCCTTGAATCTCTGAGCCACTTCTCTAGTCCCTATACTTCTTTTTAAAAACTACTTATTTAGCCGGGCGTGGTGGCGCACGCCTTTAATCCCAGCACTCGGGAGGCAGCGGTAGGAGGATCACTGAGAGTTCGAGGCCACCCTGAGACTACATAGTTAATTCCAGGTCAGCCTGGACCAGAGTGAGACCCTACCTTGCAAAAACCAAAAAAAAAAAAAAAAAAAAACTACTTATTTAGCCAGGCGTGGTGGCGCATGCCTTTAATCCCAGCACTTGGGAGGCAGAGGTAGGAGGATCGCCATGAATTCGAGGCCACCTGAGACTACATAGTGAATTCCAGGTCAGCCTGGACAAGAGCAAAACCCTACTTCAAAGAATCAAATGAATATAAGAGATAGAAAGAGGCAGATAGAATGGGTGAGCCAGTGCAAACAAATTGCAGATGTTTGTATATCTGGCTTATATGGGTACTGGGGAATCAAATCCAGGTCCTAGGCTTTGTAGGCAAGCACCTTAACTGCTAAGCCATCTCTCCAGTCCAGTTTTTTTTTTTTTTTTTTTTTTGGTTTTTTGAGGTAGGGACTCTAGCTCAGGCTGACCTTGCACATCTCAGTGATCCTCCTACCTCTGCCTCCTGAGTGCTTGGGATTAAAGGCGCCCCCTTGTGCATCTGGTTTACATGGGTCTTGGAGAATCGAACTGGGATCCTTTGGCTTTGCAGGCAAATGCCTTAACCACTAAGCCATCTCTCTAGCCCTCTAGTCTGTAATTCTTAATATTCCAGGTACTCTCTAGTTTTAAAAGGTTCTTTTTCCTATCTTAAGATGTTTTACTCTTAATTTTCCTTAAACTAGTTTGTACATGGAAGTTATACATAGAAGTTTGTAGCTGGAAGTGGCAGAAGCTGCTCTCTTTCTTTTTGGTTTTTCGAGGTAGGGTTTCACTCTGGTCCAGGCTGTCCTGGAATTCACTATGTAGTCTTCAGGATGGCCTCACTCACGGTGATCCTCCTACCTCTGCCTCCTGAGTTCTGGGATTAAAGGCGTGCACCACCATGGCCAGCCCTTTTTTTTTTTTTTTTTTTTAAAGAAAGTGGAGCACATTTAGTGGCCAACGCTAAAATGGTTAAGTCCACTCTGGGTTTGGGGCATACCACCTACATCCTGTCCCCCCCCCTCCCCAAGGTAGGGTCTTACTCTAGCTCAGCCTGACCTGGAATTCACTATATAGTCTCAGGGTGACCTCGACCTCTTGGCGATCCCACCTCTGCCTCCCAAGTGCTGTGATTAAAGGCGTGCACCACCACGTCCGGCCTACATCCTGTTTTAAGCAGTTCTCTCTCTAATACTATGTGTCAGCAAGAGCACAGAGTCCTTGGTCTTGCTGGTAAGATACTTGTTTGTCAGCTCTTGCACCTGAAACTCCTCACAGTAATTTGTAGGCTGGGCTCCAGTGTATTCCTGTTAAGTTCTACTTGTCCTATTTTTGATTATAGTGTAAGCATTTTAATTTTATCTTTCATTGTGTTTGATGCAAAGGATACCTCAAAGTATAAACTTGGTACATGTCTTGATTGGAAGCCCCTTAAAAATTGTGCCTAGATGATGTGTTTCATCTTGTTTAAGATAGTGAGTCCTCATTGACTGTGAGGGGTGGTCTGTGCATGCGTGTGTGCAAGTGTTGGGATGAGAGGACAAGGGCTTGAGGGAAGGCCAGAAGCTCAGTGCACCAGCAAGCTCAGTCTAGCTGTTTCTCTGTGGTGATTAAGGAGATTCAGAGAATGAGACAGGAAAACAGGATGTTCTTGTTTTGATTCTGGCAAACTCTGTTGCTAGCTACTTAGTGATAGATGCTTCTATATGATTCTTAGTTTGCAGTTGTCTCCAACTCTTTTTTTATCAGTAAAGGCAAGTTTACAATCAAGTGACGTGCCTCAAGTTCAAGGCCAGCTTAAGCTGCATAGTGGTGCCAGGCCAGCCAGAGATACATAGCAGCAAGAACACCATGTCTCAAGAACAAATAAGCAAGCAGACACTTGTTTCATGTGGAAGGAATAAGGCAGTCTAGGAAGTGACAGAGTTGGAGAGGAAAGCAGAACAGAAGCAGTGGTGTGAGGCCAGGGACATGCCTTATGTTGACACAATAGGTGATGGTCAGGGAGGTCAAGGAAGTATAAAACAATACTGAAGAAAATGAAAGGCTAGTAGTGTGAATGCAGTTTTGAGTGGTGATTTATAAGGGAGAGCCAAGCTCCAAGGTCGAACAGATCTAAAGCTTACTGATTAACATCCATCTCTTTGATAGTTTGTGAAGCTTTATGTGCTTTTTGAAATTATGAGAGATACCACTTTATCCATTACCCCCTTTAAAGAGTTTTGATTTTTAGGACTGTATATGTGTATACATATACATGGGCATTTTCCCTCTCTAGGGCTAGTAGATGTAGATTGAATTTTGCTAATTACTGCCATTTGTTTTTATGAGAGTAGTTGGATATAGATTACCTCTGCAGCAAACATTAGAATTTGCAGCTCCTGACACATGTACACACATAAAGGGGGGAGGGCAGTGGCTGAACACATGCTTGTTGAAAGAGATAGCTTAAACACAAAGATTTGTTTTTAAAGAGGAACAGACTTCTCAGAAAGACTTAAGGATATTAACCTTGAAGAAACCACTTAAGCCCAGCAGTCAGACATAGGATAAGGCCTTTCCTTCCCCTGTTGGTGGTAACTTGTGTTATATCAGGGCCTCCTATTGTTGCTTCTGATGTTTCTAGAGCTTTGCTTTCCCAAGCAGAAAATGGATCACATGTGAAAGCTTAAAAAGTTGCTTTTCTAAAAGGTCTGAAGGAAGGGGAACAGAAGAGGTTAGAGGATGCGTCCCACAGTACAGTTAGATAGGACAAGGAGTTCTCCAGCAGGGTAGGGTAGTTGACAACAGTTTATGATACATTTTACAACAAACTAGAAGAGTTCTGAAGAAAGGATAAATGCTTGAGAAATAATGCCAAATTACTCTTGAGTTTGATCACTGCACTTTGTATACATGTATAAAATTATCATACTGGACCTCACAAAATACGTGCAGTTACCATGTGGTAGTAAAAAGGAGTAATGACACTTGTGGATTTCCCTTGGTCCCTTCTGTTCGTTTCCTCTTCCTTCCTTCCTGGTTGTGACTGTCTGTGGCTGGGACTCAGGAGATATGTTAGTTCTTGTTTATTCATGGAGACAGTGTTAGGCTAGATGGCAGTACTATAATTGTTTTGTTTTGTTTTTTTAATTAACCTTTACATATCAGCATAGGAACTGTAAGACATTTTATAGTATTTTAATGGAAAACAACTGATTTACAAATGACCATTGATGCAACATGATGGTAAGTTGCTATTTCTTTTTAAAAATATTTTTGACTCACTATGATACACAAGCATTTGAAAAATAGTTATATGAAATCAAATTTTGACTGCATGAAAATGTGTTTAAGAAGTATGAATTAGTAATTGTGTATTATCTGGATGTTTGTGATTTCGTGGTGTATCTCAAACATGTTGTTTACATGGTAGGTATTTGTTCTAATTTAGTTCATTAAAACATGACTGTTGGGCTGGAGAGGTGGCTTAGCAGTTAAGACGTTTGCCTGGGAAGCCAAAGGACCTAGGTTCGATTCCCCAGGACCCACGTAAGCCAGATGTACAAGGGGCACATGTGTCTGGATTTCGTTTGCAGGAGCCAGAGACCCTGGCACACCCATTCTGTCTCTCTCCTCTCTCTTTTTGATTGCAAATAAATAAATAAAATTAAAAAAATAAAATAAAATAAAGCATGACTATTACAATGTGTTTTAGTTGTATAAAGCATACTTGTGTAAAGTTCACTTGGCCTCCTTGGAAGGAAGGAAGGGAGGGAAGGATATAATTTAAACTTTACATTTATGTTAATGTTAAGCATTTATTCTGTCAGAAACTGCAAAGCAGTTTACATATATCATCTGACTAACTTCCTGTGACAACCATAGGAGACTATAGGTGTGGTTCTTAGTGCAGCTGTAGATAAAGAAACACAGGTGTGTAGATAAGGCTTTCTCTGTGACTTCCAAAGGCAGATTACTCTTTATTCATGTTCTTCCCCTTGCCATATTGGTTGGGAATCAGATTCAGGGCTTTGCATATTCTAGCCAAGGCCTCTACTGCTGAGCTACAGCTCTAACCCTACTTTGTTATATTTTAATAAATAGTGCTTATTAAGATACTTCATGGGAGAGCCAGGCGTGGTGGCGCACGCCTTTAATCCCAGCACTCGGGAGGCAGAGGTAGGAGGATCGCCGAGAGTTCGAGGCCACCCTGAGACTACATAGTTAATTCCAGGTCAGCCTGGACTAGAGTGAGACCCTACCTCGAAAAACCAAAAAAAAAAAAAAAAAAAAAAAAAAAAAAAAAAAAAGATACTTCATGGGGAAAAAAATGATTGTGGTGGCTTGGTGGCACATACCTTTCTCCCAGTACTTGGGTTGAGGTAGGAAGATTGCCATGAGTTTGAGGCCAGCTTTGGGCTACAGAGTGAGTTCCAGGTCAGCCTGGACTAGAGTGAGACTCGGCCTTGACAAAGAAAAAACAAGACAAACAAACAAACAAACAAACAAAAAACTCCCACAGTTATTTCAGTTGGATAAAGGGAACTAACAATATTGAAATAATACTTGTTTTTCCTGGAAAAACAGTAGTGAAGGTTTCTTTTAATAACTGTGATTATTAACTGCAACTGTACAGTGAGGGCATTGCAAAAATCAGCATTTGATTTTATCTGGTCTTTCCTCGTCTGTAACGGTTTTTTTCTTGTCTATCGATGTCATTGGTACCGCTTCGTCATACTTTTTTTTTTCAAGGTAGGATCTCGCTCTAGCCCAGGCTGACCTGGAGTTCACTATGTAGTCTCAGGGTGGCCTTGAACTCATGGTGATCCTCTTACCTCTGCCTCCCAAGTGCTGGGATTAAAGGCGTGCACCCAGCTTCTTCATGCATTCTTAATGATGTTATTATAGCAGACAGTACATAGACATTACAGAAATTGTTGAGCTATGTAAACTGATTTTTCCTGCCCAGATAATCACAACCCTTACAAACAAGCCAAGAATTAAATAGTTTGTGGTATGAAAACTTGGGTCAAGGGGAAAGCCCTCAAATCTGAGGCATATAATAATTTGATGAAAAAGAAAGGATATGGGGCTGGAGAGATAGCTTAGCGGTTAAGGTGCTTGCCTCTGAAGCCTAAGGACCTTGGTTTGATTCTCCAGGTCCCACGTAAGCCAGATGCACAGGGTGGCGCATGCATCTGGAATTCGTTTGCCATGGCTAGAGGCCCTGGCATGTCCATTCTCTCTCACTTTCTCTCGCTGTCTCTAAATAAATAAATAAATAAATAAAATAAATTTAAAAAGAAAAGAAAGGCTATTTCTAAAGATATCAACTGAAGTCTGGCATAAAAATATAACTTTTGGGCTTGGTGTGGTGGCATATGCTTTTAATCCCAGCACTTGGGAGGCTGAGGTAGGGGCTAGAGTGAGAGCTTACCTCAAAAAAACAAAAACAAACAAACAAAAAAAACCCTTGGATTCTTGTTAATGAAATTGTTAATAAAGTTTTTAATGAATAAACTTAATTTCTAGTATTGTAATTAAAGTATATATAAGGGAGACAAACAAAACTGTTGAGGCTAGATTTTTAAATTCTCTTATTTGAAAATTATTGAAATTCTAAGGACAAGTTTGATTTCTTAACAATTTGTTTTTCTTCAGGAGTAGATCCCATAACAGGTCACGCTCAAGACAAAAAGATAGACATAGATCTAAGAGCCCACATAAAAAACGCTCTAAGTCAAGGGAGAGGAGGAAGTCAAGGAGTCGCTCACATTCACGGTGAGTTTTATAGAAATTGTACATAATTTTGTTGTTGGTTTCACTTGTTGAAAATTGTGAATTAGGCTTATCTTGAAATACAACTTTTTCCAGTTGTGTTAGTAATCAAGGATTACTGTTGATTGCTACTGATTTGAATCTCATGGTCATTATGACTCAGTTCAGCTAGCAATTGTTTCACTTAGCAGCTTCATGCATTCCTGAGTTACATGGAAGTTTATATGTGCTGTGTGGAACCATTGCAAATTGTTTTGTGTTGCTTATTGTTGGAGAAAGGGGGGTGGTTGGTCCTTTGTAGGATATGATTATTTTAGTTATGAATTTATTTTTGTTTGTTTTTCAAGGGACAAGAGAAAAGATACACGAGAAAAGACCAAGGAAAAGGAAAGAGTGAAGGAGAAAGATAGAGAAAAGGAAAGGGAAAAAGACAGAGAGAGGGAAAAAGAACGTGAAAAAGAAAAGGAACGGGGCAAAAACAAAGATAAAGACCGGGAAAAAGAACGAGAAAAGGATCGAGAAAAGGACAGAGAGAGAGAGCGAGACAAAGAGAAGGAAAAGGAGCAGGACAAAGAAAAGGACAGATCCAAAGAGATAGATGATAAAAGGAAGAAGGATAAAAAAGCCAGAACACCACCCAGAAGTTATAATGCATCAAGAAGATCTCGTAGTACCAGCAGGTTTGATAATACTTCACCTTTTTAACCAAATGAATGCATTTTTAACTGAGTGGAACCAGTGCAGTAATATCAGAACATTGCCCCCAATTCCAGTGTGAGCATTTCTCCAGCTCAGTATTGACTGTCCTGGGAGAGAGATTTGAAAAGATTTAGTTCTCTTTCATAATACTATATGTAAATATGGGTAATTATTATTGCTTTGTTGCTATTTTCTTGGAGGATGGGATGTCAAAGGAAAATAATTTTAAAATTCCTCTACATAAATTTTTACATAAAAGATAATTGACCTTTTAAGGTTTCTGTATTAAATTGAAATGGTATGGTAAATTTAACATGCAATATGATTTCTAAAGTCGTATTGTTAGTCCTTTCTGTTATTTAAATTAATGTTTTACCTCTGTTATGTTAAATGCATTTAATTTTTTATTCTCCTTTTTTATATTTATTTATTTGAGAGAGAGAGAGAGAGAAGGAGGTAGAGAGAGAAAGAGAGATTCAGCACACCAGGGCCTCCAGCAAACAAACTCCAGATGCATACACCACCTTGTGCATATGGCTTACATGGGTCTTGGGGAATTGAACTTAGGTTCTTTGGCTTTGCAGAAAAGCACCTTAACCACTAAGCCATCTCTCCAGCCCCTCCTTTCTTTGTTGACTTTAAGGATTATATTTTTCTCCCCTAAGGACTTCTCTTTCTACTTAACTATGCATACTGCCACCAGGTGGCAGCACGTTGCCATAAGCATAGCTACAAAATGACTTCCTCAAGGTTATTAATATGTGGAAGCTCCTATTTGTGTTAAACTCTCTCTTAAAAATATTTGAGCATAATTGTTTCAGCAAATTGTAAATGAGGCTTTTCTAGAAAAACAATTTGAGATAAAGGAATATTTTCCTTTTTAAAAAATGTTTGTGGCTGTATACTTTATTCTTAGTACCAGCCTTTGACTAATATTATAAGATAGAAGGGCTGGGGAGATGGCTCAGTGGTTAAAAGTGCTTGCATGCAAAGCCTGCTGGTTCAAGTTTTAACTGCTCAGAAAAAGTCTACTTTATACTTTTATTTTCAACATTGCTTACTAATGTCTATTTTCTTACCTTTTTTTTTTTCCCCCAAGGTAGTGCCTCACTCTAGCTTAGGCTGACCTGGAATTCACTGTGTAGTCTCAGGGTGGCTTGACTCATGGCGATCCTCCTACCTCTGCCTCCCAAGTGCTGGGATTAAAGGCGTGCACCACCACTCCCAGCTACTAATCTATATTTTCAAAGAAACTTTGGATGTTCAGAGATTTTTTTTTCCCCCTGATCAAGTGCTCCTATTTGGAACTAGGTGGGCCATCTCCCTTTTCTTTGTAGAGTGTTTGTCTGGAAAGGGTGGCAGTTTGCTTCCTATGATTACTCTTGCTTAATGGGGACAGTTTGGTTCCTTGTCACTCTTAAACACTGTTTGCAAGGCTGGGAAGCTGAAAATGTAAGACTCCACCCCAGGATTCTGCCTTCACAGATGATGACAAAGAAGAGTCTAGAGCATTTAATTTGCTCTGTACTGGCTCCTTTTTTTTTTTTTTTTTTTTTTTCCCAAGGTAGGGTCTCTCTCTAACCCAGTCTGATCTGGAATTCACTCTGTATTCTCAGGGTGGCCTCGAACTCATGGCGATATTCCTTACCTCTGCCTCCTGAGTGCTGGGATTAAAGACATGTGCCTCCACGCCCAGCTTCCTGTCTCCTTTTAGTGAGCAGAGGGGCTGATGGTAATAGATATTGGAGGTAGAATCTCTCCTGCTGCCCCACATCCTCTGCTGTTGTGACCACTCTGGGGAGGACATCTTCCTCAACAGAAGGTCTCGCAGCATCATGGATAATCACAGCTTCTGGCTTAGAGTCTAGCCGACACTCTGCTGGGGATTTTATTCTATTCAAAATACCTATGGTTTGTCACTCCAGCTGCAGCCAATGAGATCTTCTCTCCAGTTACTGCCACAACAATATCCTTTATCCAGCATACTTTCTAGGGCTTGCAGGTTATAGTAGCCTTTCTCTCCAGGATGGGGCAGTACTGCTTCTGGGTGCACTTGCCCATTTACTCCCTGAAACCCCCTGCTGGGAGCATGGCTGCTACTGCGAGCAGGCAGCTCTGAGACTAGGCCAGGCAGACTTTAGCCAGAGCTGTTCACTCAGTGTTCCCTGGTGGCTATGGTGGCCTTTAGTCAGAGTCATGGGATGGAGCCAATGATGGAGAGGCAGAGCTGGCAGCCCAAAGAGCTCCTGGAGCCCCCAACCTCACTGTCACTGCACCAGGTAGTGATCCTGGCAGTCTGGTGGTATTGGCTTCTGTGTCCTGGGCCCAGTGCCCCCAGGCCAGTCTGGGTTCCTGCTCTTACCTTTCTCCTAGAATATTGCTTTATTTATTTGTTTGTTTGTTTGTTTGTTTATTCATTTATTTATTTATTTATTTTTGGAGGTAAGGTCTCACTCTAGCTGACCTGGAATTCACCATGTAGTCTAAGACTGGCCTCAAACTCAAAACGATCCTCCTTCCTCGGCTTCCAGAGTGCTTGGGATTAAAGGCGTATATTACCATGCCTGGCCCTAGACCTTTTTTAGAAAAAAATACCACATTTTATTCAAATTTTGCAAAGGTGTGCAGAAAGGGGAAAGCTGGGAGGTAAGGGGAGATAAATTGGGGAGAAATGTACTATGTGGAGCCCAAAAGCCCATGTGGGCCACATGTAGCTCAGGAGTCCATGTGACCAGATACGGATTAGGAAAAAAGTGTAGAAAGAAAGAGAAAAGAAAGTTCAAGGAGCTCCTGCCATGTAGGGAGCTGGAGGGGATAAAGAACCCATGAGGAGAGTGTGGGCTAGGGGCCCTCCCAGCTCAGCTTGAGCCTGAACCTGAGCCAACCCAGGCCCAGCTGAGGGAAAAACTCACCCATAGCTGGAAGTTCCCAAGTGATCAAAAAGAGCAAGAGCCCTAGACCATTGTTTTAAGAACTTTTCTTGACAGCTTCCATAACTAAAAACAATATAACCATGATTATAATTCCCTCCCATCACCTTCCCTTTTCCCCCTTTCAACTCCCTCCTCATCTGTAGCATTAGCTGCTGTGAGGTCATCAGTACCATAGAGTCTTTGTGTCTGGAAGACAGTATTGTAAGCACTCCTGCCCTGCCTTTGACTCTTGTATTCTTTCTGCCACCTTCCACAATAGCCCCAGAGCCTTGGCGGTGATGCCCCATTTAGTGCTAAACACTCTACTGTTACTTCTCAGCACTTTGGTGAGTTTTTAGTTACTCCAGTGGCCACCACCATCTGAAAAGAGAAGCTTCTCTTATCAAAAGAGAAGCATTAATATTTGGGCATAAACATAAGTATTTAGAGTACTGTTTAGTGGGCATAATATATCCATTTAACCGGACAGCAGTAGTAGTAACACCCCTAAGGGCTTAGGACCTTCCCAACCATAAGCTTTGAGTAAGGTTTCAGTTCTAGGTATGAATTCCCTCCTGTGGAGTGGGCCTAGAGTCCAATCAGAGAGCAGTTGGTTTCCCCTATAACAGACATGCTACCATTACACCAGTTGGTACATTTGGCCTATCTGCCCAGCCATAAAGCTTGCAGGGTCTACTGCATAGCTCTTTCCAGCATCCTGACAGTTAAGTCAATGAGGAGGTTTTCAGCTCAGCTCCAGCTTGATTTCTCAGTGTGAAGCTTTCAGCAATAGGGTTTTACCATCTAATTCTGGTGGGCAAGCAATAGCCTGTAATGTTTTGAGGGCAGCAGCGCCCCCGCCAATAACTCACCGGAAGGTATCCTACCCCTAGCAATGAAGTTTTTCTATTTCTTAAAACATTTTAATTTATTTTTTAGAGACAGGTTGGGGGAAAGAGAGGGAGGGAGAGTGAGAATGGGTGCGCCAGGGCCTCTAGCTACTGCAAATGAACTCCAGATGTGTGAGCCCCTTGTGCATCTGGCTTATGTGGGACCTGGAGAATTGAACTGGGTCCTTAGGCTTTGCAGGCATGTGCCTTAACCGCTAAGCCATCTCTCCAGTCCTGAAATTTTTCTAATTACAATCTTTGGTCTCTGGGTACATTATCTACCTCCACAAGACCTTTCTCCCTAGGCTTTCATTTTTAGCATACATCTTATTGGCTAGCAAAGAAATAGGGGTGTGTGTGTGTATATATATATATGGCTCATTAATAAACCTAGGACTTTATTTACTTATTAGAGACAGAGAGAATGGGTGCGCCAGGGCCTCTAGCCACTGCAAACAAACTCCAGACACATGTGCCACCATGTGCATCTGGCTTACTTGGATGCTGGGGAATCAAGCCTTGAACTGGGGTCCTTAGGCTTCATAGGCAAGCGCTTAACTGTTAGCCATCTCTCCAGCCCAACTTAGAACATTTTTAATGCTTAAAAAGTTGTTAGGCCGGGCATGGTGGTACACATCTTTAATCCCAGTACTCAGGAGACAGGTAGGAGGATTGCCGTGGGTTCAAGGCCACCCTGAGACTACATAGTGAATTCCAGGTTAGCCTGGGCTAGAGTGAGAACCTATCTTGAAAAACTAAAAAAAAAAAAAGAAAAAAGAAAGTTATTGTTAAAATTGAAACCCAGAAAGGGGACTGAGTAGATCAGTGGTAGAGCACTTTCTTATTATGAGGCCTTGTGTTTGAACCCCTTCCCCACAAAATAAAGACCAATAAAAAGGCAGAAGAAGCTGAGCATGGTGGTGCACACCTTTAATCCCATACATAATGAATTACAGGTCAGCCTGGGCTAGAGTGAGACCCTACCTCAAAAAGGACCAGGAAAAAAAAAGGAAGAAGAAAATGTGTATTGGATACCTACTATGTGACAGATTCAATTCTTGGTGCTTCACAGGTGTTATCCTCTATTCTCATTATGGGGCTTGAGTTCCTGTCTTTTTTTTTTTTTTTTTTTTTTTTTTTTTTTTTTTTTTTTTTGGATTTTCGAGGTAGGGTCTCACTCTGGCCCAGGCTGACCTGGAATTAACTATGTAGTCTCAGGGTGGCCTTGAACTCAAGGTGATCCTCCTACCTCTGCCTCCCGAGTGCTGAGTGCTGGGATTAAAGGCGTGCGCCACCACGCCCGGCTCCTGTCTTTTTTTTTTTTCCTCTCAGTCAACAAAAAGAACGGGCTTTGTATTTGTGATCTCAAGGCTCTTGGGATTAGACATCTACCTTGTGTGCCATTGATAATGGAAGCATTGGTTTTTAATTTTAGAAATGAAAACTAGAAGCAGTTAGGAGAGCTTGAATCCCAAACTGATGTTACAGCTGTGTGTTCAGTGACTGTCAGAGCTTTTATGAGGTCATGACTCATATACTCACATCACCTTTCTTGAATCATGAACATGGTGAGATTCATCAGCTGAGTGACTCTTAAATATGCAATAATTTAGAGTATATACCATTTGTCAGTATGTTATAATAGTTTTTTTAATTTTTATTTTTTTATTATTTATTTGAGAGAGGGAAAGAGGCAGAGAGAGAGAGAGAGAATGGGCATGCCAGGGCCCCCAGCCACTGCAAATGGACTCCAGATGAATGTGCCATCTTGTGCATCTGGCTTACATGGGTACTGGGAAATGGAGCCGAGGTCCTTTGGCTTTGCAGGCAAGCGCCTTAACTGCTAAGCCATCTCTCCAGCCCTAATAGTTTTTGATGATAAACAAATTGAAACCAGGTGTGGTGGCACATGTCTTTAATCCCAGCACTTGGGAGACAGAGGTAGAAAGATTGCCATGAGTTTGAGGCCACCCTGAGACTACATGGTGAATTCTAGGTCAGCCTGGGCTAGAGCGAGACCCTATCTCAAAAACCAAATCAAACAATAAACAAATTGGTAATTATCTATTCCTTTGCCATATCTAAATCCCAGATTTTGAGAGAGAGAGTGTGTGTATGTATGTTTGTATGTATGTATACACCTATATATATGCACACTTAAGTTTAATTTAATATAACAACAATAATTTAAAGGCCTGTTTTGGACATATCTAGTCCTTACCAAGCTAACTGACTTTTAGTTGTTGAAGAGTTGGTCACCGTTAGAAATGATTGCTGTGAGGCAGAAGGAGCTAGATAGCATAGGGTCTGATAGTAAAACACACAGTAAATGCTAAGAAAGGACATACGTAACTTGAGTCTGAAACATCATTAGTATTTTTTTCTATTCAAGAAATGGTTTTAGTAAAACTCAATAGTAGAGCTGAGAGTGGTGGCGCATGCCTTTAATGCCAGTAATCCGGAGGCAGAGGTAGGAGGATTGCTGTGAGTTCGAGGCCATTCTGAGACTATATAGTGAATTCCAGGTCAGCCTGGGCTAGAGTGAGACCCTACCTCAACAAAACAAACAAAAAAGAAAGGTAGAAAGAAAGATCCCAGATGAAAAGGAGCTCTATTTTCTCATGAAATCTTAGATGATGGTTTTATCAGTGTATAAAATGTATGCTTCATGGTTTGACTTACGCTCAAGTAGTAGAACACATTTATATAGGAGCTTTAAATTGGTCCTAAGGAGCTGGAGATGTAGCTCACTGGTGAAGCACTTGACCCAAACGAACAATAGAAAATATAAGCTAGGTCTGGAGAGATGGCTTAGTGGTGAAGGTGCTTGCCTGAAAAGCCAAAGGACCCAGGTTCGATACCTCAGTACCCACATAAAACCCGATGCACAAGGTGACATATGTGTCTCAAGTTTGTTTGCAGTGGCTGGAGGCCCTATAGTGCCCCCTTCCCTCCCCCCCTCACAAATAAAAATAAAAAGGAAGATATAAGCTGGGTGTGGTGGTATATGCCTATAAATCTTAGCACTTAGGAAGTTGAGGATCATGAAGTCATCTTGGGCTACATGGTGAGATCCTATCTCAAAAACAAAAAATAAACCGGGTGTGGTGGTGCATGCCTTTAATCCCAGCATTAGGGAGGGAAAGGTAGGAGGATCGCCATGAGTTTGAGGCCACCCTGAGATTACATAGTGAATTCCAGGTCAGCCTGGGCTAGAGTGAGACCCTACCTTGAAAAACCAAAAAATGAAAAAACAAAGAAAGCAACCCCCAAAATAAGCTGTTTCTGGGGAATACACTCACTGGAGTATTTTTTAATTACTCTTTATTTCAGTTTTTGTTTTTAAAGATGACATGTTTTTGGGTTTCAGGGAAAGGCGGCGGCGGAGGAGCAAGAGTTCTTCTAGGTCACCAAGAACATCAAAAACCGTCAAAAGGAAATCATCTCGATCTCCATCCCCTAGGAGGTAGGTTGCAGGCATGCTCAAGAACTGAAGAGGACATGGGAAGCTGAAAAAACAATCTTCTCTCCAACCCTCTTTTTACATTTCCTCTGTCAAGGGCGGTAGATGCCCAATGGGTAAGAAAGCTTGCTGTTCAGGCATGAGAATCTGAGTTCAGTTCAGGCACGGGCAGCAGTGCCTGAACCTTCAGCACTTAAGGGGTGTGGACACAGGAGGGTTGCTGGTGCTGGCTGCTCAACTCATCTTAACTGAAAAACAGAGCTCCACAGATTCGGTCTCAGGGAACAGTACAGGAGGACACCTCATGTTATCTGGCCTCTGTACACATGTGCACTAGATGCATGCATCTATACTCCACCCAAGTATGGATATGCCACATGCACCAAAACAAGTGGGTTTAGGGCTGGAGAGAAGGCTTAATGGTTAAGGCACTTATCAGCAAAGCCAAAGGACCCAGGTTCAATTCCCCAGTACCTACGTAAAGCTGGATGCACAAGGTGGCACATGCATCTGGATTTCGTTTGTAGTGGTTCGAGGACCTGGCACACATTCTATTTGCCCACTCCCCTCAAATAAATAAATACTTCTTAAAGTGGGTTTAAATATACTACTTCTGGGCTGGAGAGATGGCTCAATGATTAAGGTATTTGCTGGCAAAGCCTAAGGATCTAGGTTTGATTTCCCCAGTACCCACATAAGCCAGATGTACATGGTGGCACATGCATAAGAAATTACATTTTTTTCCGTATATCCTTCCAGCTTTGTATAGTTACAACATGAAAGTGTATCTCTTTTTTTCTTTTTACATAAAACATGCAGGTAATATATACTATTTATTTACTTTTTTTTTCACTTAACTACAGGGAAATCTTTCCATGTTGATCAGAGAAACTATGTCCATGCCTTTTTATGATTTCCTGAACTTTGATTGCATAATAGTGCTTTGCTTTGTTTAACCAGCCTGCCATAGAATATGGTTCCTGAATTTTCCAGTTGCAAATTTTTTTTGATGTTATGAGTAGTTTTGAATGTAATACATATACAAGAAAAGTTACTAGGAATAGTATTTTGGTGTTAAATGATAAGTTTGAGAAATAGTTCCAAATTACTTTTCCTAAGTTAATTTGCACTGTAGCAGTTTGCACTATAACCAGCTACATATAAGTGCATTTACTTGTGATTAAAGGTGTGCACCACCACACCCAGCTTTCCTTTATATATCTCTTAAGTTTATTCCTCAGTATTTTTTCCTTTGTGTTGCTCTTATAAGTGAACTTTTTTCTTCCATTATGTAATCTTGTTGGAGTTCAGATGTATTCACAGAAAGATGATTGGTTTCTGTACATTTGTCTTAAGTCTGCTGCTTTACTATTTGGTTTTCAGATGTAGGAAAGAGAAATTTATTTGAAAAACAAACATAAAAACCCTCAAAATTAAGTAACATATTTCCCAGCAGATTATTTACTTGTGGGTTGGTTGGTTGGTTTGTTTTTTGGAAAGAAAGAAGCAGAGGGTATGGGAATACAAATAGAGAATGGGTGTGCCAAGGTCTCCAGCTGCTGCAAAAGAACTGCAGATGCATGTGCCACCTTGTGCATAAGGCTTATGTGGGTCCTGGGGAAATGAACCTAGGTCCTTTGGCTTTGCAGGCAATTACCGTAACTGCTAAGCCATCTCTCTCTCTCTGCTTGCAAATAAATAAATAAGTAAGTAAGTAAGTAAATTAAATAAATAAAATTTATTTCAGAGAGAGGTGGGTGAAGGCATTGTTTTTTTTTATTTTTAAATTTTTGGGGAGGGGGAGAAACACAAAGAGAGACAGCGAGAGGGGAGAGGAAGACAGAGATGGGCATGCCAGCAGCCTCTCAGCTGCTGCGAACGAAATCCAGATGCGTGTGCCCCCTTGTGGTCAAGTGCAGCATCGCGCTCCTTTGCATCTGGCTAACCGTGGGACCTGGAGATTAGAACCAGCGTTCTTAGTCTTAGGAGGCAGGTGCCGTAGCCGCTAAGCCATCTCCAGCCCTAAATATTTTATTTTTATTTATTTATTTGACAGAGAAAGAGGGAGAGAGAGAGAATATGAGTGTGCCAGGACCTCCAGCCACTGCAAATGAACTCTAGATGCATGGCCACCCTGTGTATCTGGCTAACGTGGGTCCTGGGGAATTGAACTTGGGTCCTTTGGCTTTGCAGGCAAAATGCCTTAACCGCTAAGCCATCCCTCCAGCCCATTCCTTATTTATTAACTCATATAGACCAAAAGACAAATTCAGAAAGTGTTATTGTTGTCCCTATTTGCTCTTTAGAGATGATGTCACTTGTTTTATATTATTTTCTCTTTGTAAAATTGGGCAAACCTATTTTCTTAATATTCTTAACAGAAGACAGCATAAAATTCTTCTGTTCACCTATTAGAAAGCTTATCTTTTGTTGTATATAGTTTTTTTTTGCTATAACAATAATATTTTCATTGCCACTATTTAATTTCAGAACATTGATCTTCATTTCAAAAGGAAGCCTCTACCCATTAGCAGATACTCCTCCAATTCCCCTCCCTCCAGTCTACTTCCTGTTTCTTTCCCTATTGTGGGCATTTCCTGTGGAGACTCCTCATATGTGGCCTTGTGTCTGGCTTCTTTCACTAACCTTAACAGAGTTCATCCTTGCTTTAGTATGATTGCTGTCATCCTCTTTTATGGGTGAATAGTAGTCTTGTACATAGTTTAATCCTTGTTTTTTTTTACCTTTTGGTCAATTGATAAATATTTAGCATTATTTTCAGTTGTAGCATTTGTGAAAAATGATACTATGAAAATTCATGTACAGATTATTGTGCAGAAGGTGTTCATTTCTCTTGAGGGTATGGAATAGCTGGGTCATATCTTTTCTGAGGAAGTACCAGCATTTTTCACATCGGTTGCACCAATTTACATCCCACCAGCAATGAGAGAAAGGTTCTTTTGCATGTAAATACCCAGTTTTCCCAGCAACATTTTTTGAAGATTATCCTGTCTCCATTGAAAGGTCTTGGCACTGTTGTCAAAAATTGCTTGACCATGCATGTGGGACTTCATTTTTGCCTCTGTTTCTCTGCTTGCTCTCATGCTAACTTTTTAGTTAGTGTAATCTTGAGTGTTTCAGAAGGAATAAGTTGACAATACTAAATTGTGTTTCATGTGAAGAGTTGGTAGCTGCTGCAAAAGAGACTTGTGTGTTGGGCATGGTGGCACACGTCTTTAATCCCAGCACTCAAGAGGCAGGGGTAGGAGGATTGCTGGGAGTTCAAGGCTACCCTGAGACTACATACATAGTGAATTCCAGGTCAGTGTGGGCTAGAGCTAGATCCTACCTCAAAAAACCAAAATAAATAAATCAATGGATGTAGCCTATGTTATCTTTATGAAACTGGGGCAAAAGGTGGAGCAGATCAGACTAGGATCTGTTTATGTCACTTTATCAAAGCACACTTTTATTATTATGCTCATTCTGTGTTATTTTGGATAGCCTTCCTTGGGTGAAGTCATTTTGTCAAGAGTGTAGTAGGTCTTTAATTTCTTAGATGTTAACTGATGGGTTATTAATATTCTTACAGCAGAAATAAGAAAGATAAAAAGAGAGAAAAAGAAAGGGATCACATCAGTGAAAGAAGAGAGAGAGAACGTTCTACATCCACCCGAAAGAGCTCTAATGACAGAGATGGCAAGGAGAAGGTGGAGAAGAGCAGTACTCCAGCTAAAGTAAGCAAAGCAGCATGTCTGGGCTGAGGAGAATGGAGGGGGTTCTTTGTTGCACAAAAGCACTTGGAGACCCAAAGCTTGAGGGTCACGTACGTGCCTTGTAGTTTTTTTTCTTTTTGGTTTTGTTTTTCAAGGTAGGGTCTTGCTGTAGCCAAGGCTGACCTGGAATTCATGTAGTTTCAGAGTGGCCTTGAACTCTCAGCAATCCTCCTACCACTGCTTCTTGAGTACTGGGATCAAAGGCATGCACCACCATGCCCTGCTCAAATTTGTAGGTTTTTTTTTTTTATAGTTAACATTTTGAAGAAATGAGAACCCATTAAAATTTAAACAGCTTTTCGTTATTTTAGAGAATCGAGAAATGACAAACAATAAGAATAATATTATTTTATTATTATTTTAAAAATATGTTTTATTTATTTATTTGAGAGAGAGAAAGAGGCAGAGAGAGAGAGAATGGGCACACCAGGGCCTGCAGTCACTGTAAACGAGCTCCACATACATGCGCCCCCTTGTGCATCTGGCTCACGTGGGTCCTGGAGAGTCGAACCGGGATCCTTTGGCTTTGCAGGCAAGCGCCTTAACCATTAAGCCATCTCTCCAACCCTATTACTATTATTTTTTGAGGTAGGGTTTCACTCTAGCCCAGGCTGACCTGGAATTCACTATGTAGTCTCAGAGTGGCCTCGAACTCATGGTGATTCTCCTACCTCTGCCTCCCGAGTGCTGGGATTAAAGGTGTGTACCACCATACCCAGCAAGAATAATTTTGGAAAGTCTGCAGGTTACAAATGTTGATTCATGCCTGTTGTTGTCTTCCTCATGCATTTCAGCAAATTTGACAAGACTTTGTGTTGTTGTTAGTTTTATAATATGAAGTTAAAATTAGATGTGTTGAATTATAGTACCTAATTGTAACCCATATTCCTCCAAGAAAGCTTTTTCTTGTTTTTGGAAATTGTAAGTACCAATGAATTTTGTCATTTTTCTTATCCTGGTGAGGAATTTACATTTGGAAGTTATGAGTTCTGGAACATTCATTGTATGGTTTTATTTACTCTTATATTGATGGGAGTTTATCACCATCAGTGATATCATTAGTATTTATTGAGTGTTTACTGTGTGCCAGGTACATTGTATTCTCATTTAATTCTCCATTAAGATGAGGGCAGAATTTGGACTACTCTAACAGTCTTCTAAGTGACTTCCCTTTTCTGCATTTATTTACTTTTCCTTCTCATGGAGTCCTCAGAAGCTGTCAGTAATATTTATTGTACAGTTAACATTTTGTTCACCTGTCTAATTTCAGTTTTGTTATGCCCATCTTTTATAGGAAGTATATATAAAACACAGATTGATATTTGTTGCATGGTTTTATTGACAAATGAGAATAATCCAGCTTTCTTCCCCACAAAACTGCAGTTACATCATTTAGTTGTGATTGCATGCAGATCTTGAGGAAAGTGGTAAATGTATTCTTGGTGTTCATTATAGGAAAAGGAACATGGTAAAGAAGTAGATTCCACTGTATGCAAAGAAGATGATGAGAAAGATGCTCCAAGGACTGAGGAGAACAAGGTCCAACACAACGGGAGTTGTCAGCCCAGTGAAGAGAGTCTCTCTACCAAAACAGAAGTAATGTAGGTCTTCTGAAAGCCTTCTCCATTCATCGCTGGAATAATTCAGTTTCAGTTCTCTCAACAAGATGCGAATAGGGAAGAAACCTAATTGAGCGTGAACATGGTAACTAACAGCTTTTCCACTTGTTAGGTGACATTGTGGACATCTTGTTATTGAGCATGGACATCATGAAAATAGCAGATGTTACCCAAACTCCTCATCTTCTGAAGTCTGTGCATTTCCATGGTGGCTGGTGCACTTGCCATGTGATTCACTAGTGTTTGCCAAGAAGCATTGCAAATGAATTGAACATCAAAAATCCTGATTTTGACTGTCCTTAAAGAGTGGTGATAAGCATTGGAGGCTCTTTAAAAAAATGCTAGTTACTGAATTTTGTATTATTTTACTTTTTTAAGTTTTTTTCCAATATATGCGGTTTGATGATGTGCTTGAAATTGGTGCAAATATACACACCCTTGTAAAAGTGCAAAGTATGTAAGAAGTTTTAACATTTACTTCACAGGACTTACAGTGATTGTGGTAAATTCTCACTATTGTGTTTTCTTTTGCTCACTGTTTAGGACAGCAATATTTCTTTGAAATAGTTTTACAGATTAAAATTGCTTAAATAAGTGGATTAAAACAACTGACAATGCATGCTACTGTTCTGTTTCAAAAGGAAGAGCAACTGTGTTGAATACTAATATCATGTTAGTATTCAGTTTTAGAATCATTGGGTCTACCCACAAAGAAAGCATTTCTTTTTGAACTTTGACATTTCCAAGCTTCTGTGAATAATACTGCAGTGTGTCTTGTCAGCTGTAGGTGGCAAAGATGCCCTTTTCAAGGAATCTGGGTTTTCAAAGTGGGCTATGGGAGCACAAGCTGGAGCTTTGGTGCCTTCTACTATGTGGGACCCTGTTTTCTAGAATTTTATATGTGTAATCATACTCAAATCATACAGAATCTAGATGGATATTCTATTCACACCCACAGTGAAGCGTACAAGTGGTGTGTCAGAAGAGCTTCTTACTTAATTCACCTAATTGGGAAGAAAGTCCTGTTTCTAAAACTGGTTTTAGAGTTTAAAATGACAGTGCAGTTTTGGGACCATCATTTTTATACTGTGATAATTGAAAATGAAACATGCTCTTATTTTAAGTCAAGGAAACTTTTCTGTTGACTACGTTGGATCGTTGGATGGCCTTAATTGTTACCTCTGACTCATTTTCTCATAATGATGTACAGAAATTATACTTAAAAGGAGGAGTAGGCGTATACAGGAGTTTATTTGTTTTATGTTTAAGATATGCTTACTTGAGTTTAAGATATAGGTCATCCATCATTCTTAGGCTCAACTTCTTACAGAAGGTATGTAAGTAGTAAAATGACAACAGTGTTAATTTTTCCCCCAAAACTATAACTTGTAGTATATTAACTCTTCATTATAATTAAATTTCCAAAAAAGTAATACTTTAATTAGCATGTTACTAAAAAAATCAAGTATAATTTAATGAAATCTATAATACAATCAAATTGCTCAATTGCCTTACCTCACAGGAAGAGTTGTTATAGATTTAAAAAGCTGAGTAGCACTTTAGTTACTTGGCTTCAACTTGAGTTTGGTTTTAATGTTAATACTGTTGCAACTTTTTAGTATTTGGTGAAGAATGGAAAAATCCCTTTTGGAAGTAACGAAGCCTGGTTTGATTATGAAGCTGCTTAATCATCCTCAAGAGTTCAGAATTACTATGTATGTTTTTATTTTTATCACTATGTACATTAAAATTTTGGAAACTGCTTTACTATGTAAAGTATAGATGGTCATTTTAATCATTTAGCCACATACAGTTGGCTAGTAAACGGCTTATTCTGATGCAAGAATGCTTGGGTACATGTGGAAAAATTGTGAAGGAGTGTGTCTCTTGCCTCAACAGCTGTCTTATTTATGATATGTAAGTAGAATAGAGCAAATGTTTGAATCTTTGTTATTTTTAGTACCATTTCTCTAATAAAGCCAAGTATTTTAGAGGAAAGAATTTGTTTATGCATTTCACAAAGCATCTTCAGTTTCATTCTGCTCTTGTGTTTGGCTTCATGAGTGTTTTGACATGGTAGATGCATATTTAGTAGTGTCTATAAAACAATCTTTTAAAATGTTTTCTTATATTCTGGAATCTTATTAAAATGTTTTTTATGTTGGAAATTAACATTTGATTCCTACTGCTAATTATTTTTCCATGCACATGATATTTATTCAACTCAGACAATTTTATTAATGTTGAAAACCTTTTTAAAAGCTGAGAATAAGCCAAAAGATCCCTGATTTGTCATCGTCCATGGAAGCAGCTCTGGCCCTGGTCTTAGAAAGTGTGTGAGGCACACTCAGGCAGGTAGACATGTTTTCCTTTGTTCACTTTGAGTTGATGTGTCTACATTTGTTTACTGTTTTCTGTCAAGGTACTTAGTTTTTTCCTTCAGGACTAAATTTTCATCCAAGGTAGATGATATCAGAAAAGTCAAGGTAAGATCAAGAAGACATCCCTTTCACTCTCGCTACCAACTATGGCTCATTTTCATTGTCCTAGATGTGTTCTGTGGGTGGTATTCTTGCTTTGCCTGAGTTGGTGACGTACGCTGATCTTTCACAGGCTAACTAGTTTGCTTTGCATGCTAAAACTTAGCAAATCCTTACAGTTACCTCTTCAGTGCTATCTCCCACCTAATCGCATCTTACTAATTTACACTCAGAACACTAGTCAGCTTGTATCTGTCCTCATGTTTGGAAGTTTTTTTTTAAAGCAGATTCGGTGTTTATGTTGATCTTTATATTATAAAGGCTTAAAGTTTGATGTGTTCAATTAAAATAAAAATTTATAATCAAAAGTTTTTGCTTTGTCAAAATAATGTGTGATATCAATCATTTCCAGAACCCCAAATTGTGTCTATGTACTTACCTTTATTTTAAAATTGAAAAGAAAAGTCTCTTAACCTGTTCTCAGCCTGTGAGATAATTCAAATTTACAAGTTACAAAGTTTAGTAATAGGCTTTAAAAAGATTTTTCAATTACAAATACAGAGTATGATTTTATTTAATCATCTTAGTTGAATTAGCAATTACAGTGAGTTCTCTTGGAGGACTCCATGGAATCATGTAACACTTCAGTTGTATTCCTCACATGTTCTCTTAAAGAGAATTTGATTTTTCAGAGTGAATTTTGAAGTAGAGCTGTCCCTACAAGTTAAGATGTCCTTATGAAGTGGAGTCGTCCCCACAGAGTAAGGTGCACTGTCCTTGTTCAGACATAGAAGCCCCTTCAAATAACAGACCACAGAGGATTAAGATTTAATGAAGGACTCACAGAATTAAAGATAAGTCTTCATATAATCAAAGCGTGAGGGTACCCCCAAAGCATGACACAGAAGGCAAGAAGAAAAACCCCCAAGCCAAAGTAAGTATTCTTCCCTTCCCAGCCAGGCTGGGAAAGAGTGATATACTCAGTTGGATGTTCAGGCCAGGTCACAGGGCAAGAGGAAGAGAAGAGAGAGAAGCTGGGCATGTGGGTAACGTCCTTCATACGGGCTGATCCAGAGAGGCCAACTGAAGAAGCAGGAAGTTCCTGCTAGGTGTGTCACTGGCAGCCATGTTGAGACAGGATCAGACCCAAGTTTCAGTTTTGCCAAGATGGACAGAATAGAATCTCCTTGGCCCTTTGGGCTTCTGTCCCTAACTGCTGTTTGTTTGTTTGTTTGTTTGTTTGTTTGTTTGTTTGTTTGTTTGTTTGTTTGTTTGTTTTTCGAGGTAGGGTCTCTCACTCTAGCTCAAGGTGGCCTTGATCTCATAGCAATCCTCCAACCCATGCCTCTCAAGTGCTGGAATTAAAAGTGTGTGCCACAGGCTGGAGAGATGGCTTAGTGGTTAAGGCACCTGCCTGCTAAGCCTAAGAACACCAGTTCCAATCTCCAGGTCCCACATTTAGCCAGATACAAAGTGACACAAGGGCACAATACCACACTTGCCCACAAGGGGGTGCACGCATCTGGAGTTTGTTCACAGTGGCTGGGAGGCTGCTGGCGCACCCATTCTCTGTCTCCCCCTCTCTCTCTCTCTGTCTCTCAAAAAAAAAAAAAAGTGTGTGCCACCATGCCTAGCCCCTTTTAAAAGGGCTATACCTATATATTAATGCTACTCTCACTTTTGGCTAGAGAAGCTTACTTTTTCAGATGGTGATGACTACTAGGGTGACTGAAAAGCCATCATAGTGCTGAGAAGTGACAGTGGAGTGTTGAGCACAGAGACATCCCCATCACACCTTCCAAGGCTCAGTGTCCATTGAGGAAGAGGTGGTGGAAAGAATTAAGAGCTGAAGGAAGGGGAGGACTGCTTATGATGCAATCTTCCAGACACAAAGTGGCTTTGCAGTGCCTGACACTACCTACATAAGACCTTCATAATAGGAAAAGATAATATCAAAATAAAAAACTGATTGAAAGGGGGCAGGGATTTGGTGGAGGGTGGATGTGAATGGGGGAGGGAATTATTGACTATAATTATGGAAGCTTTCAAAAAATTAATAAAATGAGGGATGGCTTAGCAGTTAAGGTGTTTGCCTGCAAAGCCAAAGGACCTCGGTTTGATTCCTCAGGTCCCATGTAAGCCAGATGCACAAGGTGGCACATGCATCTGGAGTTGATTTGCAGTGGCTGGAGGCCCTGCTGCACCCATTCTCTCTGCCTCTTTCTTTCAAATAAATAAAAATAAAATATATAAAAAAGTTAATAAAATGAGAGATGGCTTACAGTTAAGGTGCTTGTCTGAGGCCTAAGAACCCATGTCTGACTCTCCAGATCCCATATAAGCCAGATGGACAAGGTGATGCAAGTGCACAAGGTGGCACATGTGTCCGGTATTTGTTTGCAGTGGCTGGGGGCCCTTGTGTGCCAATTCTTTCTCAGTCTCATAAAAAATACAAATTAAAAAAAAAGTGTGTGATGAATCTAAGGTGTTTCTGGCAGCATTTGCCTGTGTTTTACCACAGTGCACATTGCAGCCTTGGCTCTGAATACACATGATAGGCACGCACTCTCCCATTCTCCTACATCCCTAGCCCAACTGTTGTTTTATGAGATAGAGTCTTATGTAGACGACTGGCTTTGCATTCATGATCCTGCTGCTTCTGCTTCCCAAAGTCTGCAATTAAAGGCATGGCCACCACACCCAGCTTCCTCTGTAACACCTTAAGTATGCCTTTGTATCAGCAATGATTGTAGTTAATGGAATAGAATTCCTGTAGCAAAAAGGTAATTACAATATTGTAATGAAGTCCTTTTTAAAAATGTTTTGTTTATTTTATTTTTATTTGAGAGCAGCAGACAGAAAGGGGCAGAGAGTGAGAGAATGGGTGAACCAGGGCCTCCAGCCACTTCAAACGAACTCCAGATGCATGCACCACCTTGTGCCTCTGGCTTATGTGGGTACTGGGGAATCGAGCCTTGAACCTGGGTCCTTAGGCTTCACAGGCAAGTGCTTAAATGCTAAGCCATCTCTCCAGCCCTGGAGTCCTTTTTAATCTCTGTAGCCTACCAATTGGTCTTCCTAACCTATGCTTCTTTTCATACTCATTTCAATGTATGTTGCTATTTAATTAAACTTCTTTAAATTGGTCTTAAGTTTTTCTCATTTTGGTAAAAGGGTCATGCTGAGTAGCATGAGTTGGAAAGTCTTTTCATTTTTAATTTTCTGAAGGAATTTGTATTACATTGTTAGAATTCCCCAATAAAGCCAATGTAAGCCTAGAATGTCCTTTCTATATTAATAAACTGAATATTAAGAATAAATTTAGGGCTGCTTGTGTTATTAATGGGCTCTCGTGTATCTTTAAAGGAATTTGCCCATTTTATCTAAGTTGTTGAATTTATTGGTGTGAATCTGTTCTTTATGTAAGATCTATAGGGATGTCTTTTTAAATATATATATATATTTTATTTACTTATTTGAGAGAGGAAGAGAGAATGGACACACCAGGGCCTCCAGCCACTGAAAACAAACTCCAGATGCATGTGCCACCTTGTGCATCTGGCTGACATGGGTCCTGGAAAGTCAAACTGGAATCCTTTGCCTTTGCAGGCAAACGCCTTAACTGCTAAGCCATCTCTCCAGCCCCATGTCTTGTTTTTAATATTAACTTGTGTCTTTCATCTAAACCTATTTAGTAGGACATTTATCAATTTATTAATTTTTCCCAAATCAGATTTACTTTTGTGAATTCTTATTTTTCCAAGGCAAAGTCTCACTTTAGCCCAGGCTGACCTGGAATTCACTATGTAGTTTCAGGGTAGCTTTGAACTCATGGTAATCCTCCTACCTCTGCCTCCCAGTGCTAGGATTAAAGCCATGTGCCACCATGCCCAGCTTTGTCTTTTTATTTATTTTTTTAATATTTATTTATTTATTTGAGAGAGAGGAAGAGGCAGAGAGAAAGAATGGGCATGCCAGGGCCTCCAGCCACTGTAAACGAACCCCAGACACATGCGCCTCCTTGTGCATCTGGATTACATGGGTCCTGGGAAATTGATCCAGGGTCCTCAGGCTTCAATTTCCCCAGCTCCATCTTTTTATTATTTTTATTTTCAGTTTCCTTTTTTTTTTTTTTTTTTCGAGGTAGGGTCTCACTGTAGCCCAGGCTGATCTGACACTCACTCTCATCGCAGGCTGGCCTCAAACACAGAGCAACCCTCCTACCTCCCCCCACACCCCCACCCCCGAGGTAGGGTTTCACTCTATTTCAGGCTGACCTGTAGTCTTAGGTTGGCCTTGAACTCACGGTTGACCCTCTTACCTCTTGAGTGCTGGGATTAAGGGCATGCACCACCAACTCCCAGCCCCAGGAGTTTTTTAAATGTGTGTTACTTAGTGTCCAAATTTGGGAATTTCTAAAGGTCTTTTCCTGGCTTTTAATTTTACTGTGGTTAGGAGACATGCTTTGATTTTATTCCTTTTGAATTGTCTTGTGGCCCACAGATAACTCATGTTGGAAGTGCTTCTTGTGCATACTTTACAATGAATGTATTCTCTCTTGCTCTCACATTGCTGATTTTTGTTTATCAATAGTGAGAGGTCTCTTTTTCCATTTAGTTCTGTTTTTGTTCTGGTTTTTTGTTTGTTTGTTTGTTTGTTTTGTTTTTTCGAGGTAGGGTCTCACTCTGGCTTAGGCTGACCTGGAATTCACTCTGTATTCTCAGGGTGGCCTCGAACTCATGGCAATCCTCCTACTTCTGCCTCCTGAGTGCTTGGATTAAAGGCATGCGCCACCACGCCCGGCTCTGTTTTTGTTCTGTTTTTTTTTAATTGTTTTTATTGACTTTTATACTTACATACAAAAAACCCCACCTGACATTTCCCTCCCCTCCCCCCATTCCACTTTAGAACTCCAGTCTCCATCATATCCCCTCCCTCTCTCCATTAGTCTCTCTTTTAATTTGATGTCATCATCTTTTTCTTCCATTTTGAGGGTTTTGCAAAGGTATTGCTAGGCACTGCAAGGTCATGGATATCAAGGCCAATTTCTGTCTGGGCAGTTGCATTGTAGGAGGTCATACCCTTCCTTTGGCTCTTCCATTCTATCCGCCCCCTCTTCCGCAATGGTCCCTGAGCCTTGGAGGGTGTGACAGGTGTTTCAGTGCTGGGTACTCCTCCATCCCTTCTTCTCAGCACTATGTTGCCTTTTGGGTCATCCCAGTGGCCATTGCCATCTGAAAAGAGAAGCTTCTCTAACCAGAAGTGAGAATAGCATTAATGTGTGAATATGAACATTAAGTGTAGTGCTTTCAGGGCAGCTTGGTGGGAATAATATATACATTTAGTCAGACAAGAGCAGGCTTTATACCCCTAAGGCTCATGACCTCACCTACCATAGACTTTTGCTTAGGTTTTTCAGTACCAGGTATGTATTCCCTCCCTTAGAGAGGGCCTTCAGTCCAATTATGGAGCAGTTGGTTACCCCAAGAGTAGACATGGCACTATTGCTCCCGTTCAGTCATTGGGCCTGTCTGGCCAAGCTTGAATATTCAGCGTCCACTGTTTTCACTGCTGATGACTTCTGTCTCCCATACGCTGCATGCAGTGCAGCTTTTTCCAGCTTTCAGTTGGCTGGTCTACAGGGAGAAGGTTTTCTTCTCCACACCAGCTTGCTTTCTCAGTGACCTTGCCTCTCAGGCAAGAGATGTCTTCAGCAATAGGGTCTTACTATCTGTTTCTCAAGGGAAACCAAGGGCTTTGGCAAAAGCCTTTAATGTTTTGGAGGCTACTGGGACCTCCTTGGCCAACAACTCACTGGAAGGTATCCCATCCCAGGTACTGAAAATTTTCTAGTAACAGTCTACAGCTTCTAGACCTGCCCTTATTCAAAAAAGTAATTTTATATATGTCTTATTCATAATATCTTGAGTTTAGATTGACCCTCCCCCTGCCCTTCTTGTATGCATTCTCTTCCCATGGCCTCGCTTAGGCCATTCCCCTCCCTGTAATCAGTTCTTCTACTTACATATGTGCATTACCATACACTTAAGTCCTTCCCTTTCCTCCCTCCCTTATAGCCTTTTACCAGCTTACTGGTTTCTGGTACCTATTTTTGGTTCCAGTTCCCACATAAGTCTATACCTTGGTAGCTAGGATCCACATATGAGAGAGAACATGTGACGTTTGGCTTTCTGAGCCTGGGTTACCTCATTTAGTATAATCCTTTCCAGATCCATCCATTTCCCAGCAAATTTCATAATCTCATTTTTCTATACCGCTGAATAGAACTCCATTGTGTAAATGTACCACATCTTTATTATCCACTCATCTGTGGAGGGACATCTTGGCTGCTTCCATTTCCTAGCTATTGTGAATAGAGCAGCAATAAACATGGTTTTGCAAGTATCTCTAAGGAAGTGAGAAGAGTCCTCTGGATATATGCCTAGGAGTGCTATAGCTGAGTCATATGGTAAATCTATTTCTAGCTGTCTCAAGAACCCCCACACTGATTTCCACAATGGCTGGACCAGCTTACATTCCCACCAACAGTGTAGAAGTGTTCCTGTTTCTCCGCATCCACGCCAACACTTATTTGTATTCTTGATGGTAGCCATTCTGACAGGAGTGAAATGGAATCTCAAAGTGGTTTTAATTTGCATTTCCCTGATGGCTAAGGATGTGGAACTTTTTTTTAGATGTTTATATGCCATCTGTATTTTATCTTCCATGAATTCTCTACTTAATTCCATAGCCTATTTTTTAACTGGGTTGTTTGAATTCTTATTCTGTTTTTTGAGTTCTTTGTATATTCTGGATATTAATCCTCTGTCAGATGTATAGCTGGCAAAGATTTTCTCCCATTCTGTAGGTTGTCTTTTTGCTCTATTCACAGTGTCCTTTGCTGTACAAAAGCTTTGTAATTTCATAAGGTCCCAGTGGTTGATTAGTGGTTTTATTCCCTGAGCAATTGGAGTTATATTCAGAAAGTCCTTGCCTATTCCAATATGTTGAAGGGTTTCCCCTACCTTTTCCTCTAGCAGTTTCAGGTCTGATATAAAGGTCCCTGATCCATTTGGACTTGACTCTTGTGCATGGAGAGAGACAAGGATCTATGTTTATCCTTTTATATACAGATGTCCAGTTTTCCCAGCACCACTTGTTAAAGAGGCTATCTTTTCTCCAATGAATATTTTTGGCATTTTTGTCAAAAATCAGGTAGCTGTAGCTGCCTGGATTAATATTTGGGTCTTCTATTCTGTTCCATTGATCTACCTGTCTGTCCTTGTGCCAGTACCATGCTGTTTTTGTTACTATGGCTTTGTAGTATAACTTAAAATCGGGTATGGTTATACCACCTGCCTAAGTTTTGTTGCGCAAAATTGTTTTGGCTATTCGAGGTTTTTTGTGTTTCCAGATGAATTTTAGTATTGTTTTTTTCTATTTCTGTGAAGAATGCTATTGGGATTTTAATGGGGATTGCATTAAATGTATAGATTGCTTTTGGTAAGATTGACATTTTCATAATATTGATTCTTCCAATCCAGGAGCATGGAATGTCTTTCCATTTCCTTGTGTCTTCTGCAATTTGTTGCTCAAGTTTTTAAAAGTTCTCATTGTAGAGACCATTCACTTCCTTGGTTAAGTTTATTCCAAGGTATTTTATTTTTTTGAGGCAATTGTGAATGGGAGAGATTCCCTGATTTCATCCTCTGCATGTTTGTTGTTAATGTATAGAAAAGCTACTGATTTCTGTGTGTCTATTTTGTATCCTGCTACATTGCTAAAAGTGTTTATCAGCTCTAACAGTTTGCTGATAGAGTCTTTAGGGGCTATTATGTATAGAATCATATCGTCTGCAAATAATGATAATTTGATCTCTTCCCTTCCGATTTGTATCCCCTTTATGAGTGTCTCTTGCCTTATTGCTATGGCTAAGACTTCCAGTACTATATTAACTAGTAGTGGGGAAAGTGGACACCCTTGTCTTGTTCCTGAATTTAGAGGAAAAGCTTCAATTTTTTTCCCATTTAGTATTATGTTGGCTGTAGGTTTGTCATAAATAGCTTTTATTATGTTGAGATATGTTCCTTCTATTCCCAGTTTCTGTAATACTTTCACCATGAAGGGGTGTTGGATTTTGTCAAATGCCTTTTCTGCATCTATTGATATGACCATGTGATTTTTGTCCTTCAGACCATTTATATGGTGTATTACATTTATGGATTTGCGTATGTTGAACCATCCCTGCATCTCTCTGATAAAGCCTACTTGGTCAGGGTGAATAATCTTTCGGATATATTCTTGTATTCTGTTTGCCAGTATTTTGTTGAGAATTTTTGCATCTATGTTCATGAGGGAGATTGGTCTATAATTTTCTTTTTTTGATCTGTCTTTGTCCGGTTTGGGTATCAGGGTGATGCTGGCTTCATAGAACGATTTTGGTAGAATTCCTTCCTTTTCTATTTTATGGAAAAGTTTGAGAAGCATTGGTGTTAGATCTTCCAGCAATGTCTGGTAAAATTCAGCAGTGAATCCATCTGGGCCTGGGCTTTTTTTAGTTGGGAGACTTTTTATAACTGCTTGGATCTCTGTGGTTGTTATAGGTCTATTTAATTTTGGTAGGTCATGTGAATCAAGGAAATCATCCATTTCTTTCAGGTTTTCAAACTTAGAGGCATATATATTCTTAAAGTATGTTTGTATGATTTTCTGAATTTCTTTGGTATCTGTTGTGATCTTGCCTTTTTCATCTCTAATTTTATCAATTTTTGTCTCTTCTCTCTTTCTTTTGGTCAGATTTGCTAAGGGTTTGTCAATCTTGTTTATCCTTTCAAAGAACCAACTCTTTGTTCATTGATTTATTTTGATTGTTTTTTTGGTTTCCATTTCATTAATTTCTGCCCTAACCATTATTATTTCTTCCCGTCTACTGATTTTTGGTTTGCCTTGTTCTTCTCTTTCCAAGGCCTTAAGGTGAAGCATTAAATTGTTTACTTGTGAACTCTGTAATTTCTTAATATAGGCACTTAGAGCTATAAATTTCCCTCATAGGACTGCCTTCATTGTGTCCCAAAGGTTTTGGTATGTTGTATTCTCATCATCATTTGATTCTATGAATTTCTTGATTTCCTTTTTAATTTCTTCAATGACCCATACATCATTCAGTAATGTACTGTTTAGTCTCCATGAATTTCTATATGCTCTGTAGTTTTTCTTGTTGTTGATTTGCAGTTAATCCCAATGTGGTCAGATAGCATTCAAGGGATTATTTCAATTTTCCTGTATTTGTTAAGGTTTGAATTGTGTCCTATTATATAGTCTATTTTAGAGAATGTCCCATGTGCTGCTGAAGTAGAATGTATATTCTGCATCATTTGGATGGAATGTTCTGTATATATCTGTTAGGTCCATTTGTTCCATGATATCATTTAATGCAGATGTCTCTCTGTTTATTTTTTGTTGGGTAGACCTGTCAAGTGATGAGAGCGGCGTATTGAAGTCACCCACTACTATTGTGTTAGGAGTTAACTCTGACCTTAAGTCCGATAGTGTTTGTTTGATGAAATTGGAGGCCCCTGTGTTGGGAGCATATATGTTTAGGATTGTGATGTCCTCCTGTTGGAGTGTTCCTTTAATCAGTATAAAGTGACCTGCTTTATCTTTCCTTACTAATGTTGGTTTGAAGTCTATCCTGTCAGAAATTAGGATGGCAACCCCTGCTTGTTTTCAAGGCCCATTTGCTTGAAATACCTTTTTCCAACCCTTCACCCTAAGAATGTTTCTATCTTTTAATGAAAGGTGAGTTTCCTGGAGGCAACAGATGGTAGGATCCTGCTTTTAAATCTAGTCTGCAAGTCTATGTCTTTTGGTTGGGGCATTGAGGCCATTGATAGTAAGAGTTATTATTGAAAGATATGTATTTGATCTCTCCATTTTTCTTGTTTTGTACTTCTTCCTGGTTTTCGTTTTACTCACTTGTTCTAACTGTTGAGTATGATTTCTTTTTTCCTATTTCCTGCTGTGTGTGTTTTGCTTTCTCTTCAGCATGAATGATTCCTGCAAGTATTTTCTGTAGAGCTGGTTTAGTTGCCATAAATTCCTTTAGCCTGTCTTTATTGTGGAATGTCCTTATTTCTCCATCAATTTGGATAGAAAGCTTTGTAGGATAAAGTAATCTTGGTTGACAGTTTTTATCTTTCAGAACTTGGAATACATCACTCCAGGCCCTTCTGGCTTTTAAAGTTTGTGTTGCGTAATCTGCTGTGATCCTGATGGGTTTCCCCTTTAAGGTCATTTGCTTTTTCTCTCTAACTGCTTTCAATATATTTTCTTTGGTTTGCGTATTTAGTAGTTTAATTATAACATGGTGAGAAAAGGATCTTTCTAGGTTTTGTCTGTTTGGTGTTTGAAATGCTTCTTATATCTGCATTGGCATTTCTTTCCCAATTTGGGAAAATTTTTCTTCTATGATCTTGTGGAAAACACCTACTAAGCCTCTGGATTGAAATTCTTCCCCTTCTGCTATACCTTGAATTCTTATGTTTGATCTTTTCATAGTGTCCCGCATGTTTTGAGTTCCCATTCATACCTTTCTATTAGCTTGTCTTTCTCTTTGTTGGACTGTGATAGGTCTGCCATCTGGTCTTCTAGTTTAGATATTCTGTCCTCTCCTTCATCCATTCTACTAGTGAGATTTTCCAGAGTTTTTTATTTCACTGACTGTGTTCTTCAGAGCTAGGATTTCAGCCTGGTTTTTCTTCAGTATTTCTATTTCCTTATTCATGTCCTCTAATGACTTTTTTATTTCACTAAACTGTTTTTGTGTAATCTCTTTCAAAAGTTTGTTTTCTTTAATTCCTTTTTTTTCTTTCAGATTGCTTTCATTTCTTCTTTTATTTCTTCTTTCATTTCTTTGAGTATAGATATCATCATTCTTTTGAAATCTTTGTCAGGAATTTCATCTGAAACAGTCTCATTGGTGAACAATTCTGATGGATTTGTAATTTTTGGTGGGATTGCATTGTCTTGGTTCTCTGTGTTTCTTGTATATCATAATGTAGTGACTTTTGCATCCTGGATTGATTTAGTGCTTAGGTTTTCTATTTATCTGCAGTGTTCTTAGGTGTGGAGATCCACCTTTATATACTTTCAGGATATGGGTTTAAGGTGCCAAGTGTAGCACTTGTACCCAGGTCCACCTCAGTAGTAATCCTAGCTGTTGACTTTGCTTGGTAAGCAAGTATTGTAGTGGACTGGTGGAACAATTTAGTAGCAAGTTCTAAACTTCAATTGAGCCAAATACACATTCAACTAACATGAGCACAGAGTATACAAGTGTGGGAATTGAAACAAACAGTCTTATAAGGTCAAAATCCCTAAGGGTGTGTTTGACCCACACCCTTAATCTTGTCAGCTAGGAATCAGACCCTGCCCCCAATAATGACAGAAGCAAAAGATAAAGGCCCTTTAAATCCAAAAGTATTACAGGCAGCAATATTCAACACCTCATATTCAGCTTATTTGAAAATTGTAAGGCCAACCACAAATATGTAACCCATAACCTGCCCTGACCTGGAAAGAGAGGTTAGCACTTCCATTGCAGGCCTTTGTTACCTTTTGGTGTGGCTTCCAAACTCACCAATGCTGAGTGCCCACCTCGTTCCCTGAGCTGTGGAGCTTGGCTCAGCTGTGCTGGGTCCGGTTTTGGTGATGTGGTACAGGCTGCTGCTTGTTGCTGATTTCTGCCAATTCTCTGGGGATCTGATGGTTGGGGGATGGGCGAGTTCAGGAAGCCTGTAGCTCTTTCAGTAGCTCAGCAGACTTTTCTTCGATTTCTGGGCTCTGAGAGGAGACTGATGAGGTTGGAAAGTCCCCCGTTTGTTTGTTTGTTTGTTTGTTTGTTTGTTTGTTTGTTTGTTTGTTTGTTTATTCATTTATTTATTTGTTGTTGTTGTTTGGGTGGTGGCTGCAGCAGAGGCTCAGTGAGGCTCAGCTGATCTGGGCATCGGCTTGGCACTGTGGGTTGGAGCGGGTTGGAGTGGCTGCTCCAGCCGCTGTGGAGCGGTCTGCCATGGGTCAGGCCACAATCTCCAAAGTGGTATTCTCCCTGTCTCCTGCTTTTCTGCTGTTTCCCAGAAAAAATATTCTGCTCTTTTCTGAAGAAGAGTGTAGTTTTGCTTAAATCCCTCCCTGATCTGATTTGGCGTGGCTCCTATGCCACCATCTTACCTGGAAGTCTCTGTTCTATGTTTTTTGAAGCTCTATTATTCAGTTCATAAATGTTTGACACAGGCAGTGTGTATGCACACACACCCATGAACACACTTGCACACATTGCCTGTGTCTCAGCTGATAACATAAATGCCCATGGAGATGGAGCTCTTCAGACCTTGTTTTGTGCAGCTCTCCATATTTTGCCCTGCGACCTCTGGCCACCATGACTCCCAACTTTAACTCATGCTATTGGATTTAGCTGGCCTGGGCTCCCCTCTCCCAACTTGAGCCTACTAACACTGCTGTAACCTTTCTCCAGGCACTATGCTGGGGCAATCACATGCTCACCTTGTTTGTCCATAAGGTGAGCTGCACTGAGCCATGACTAAGTTCTGCTTCTCTCTCTCTCTTTCTTCATTTTTCGAGGTAGGGTCTCACTGTAGCTCAGGCTGACCTGGAATTCACTATGTAGTCCCAGGCTGGCCTTGAACTCACAGCGATTCTCCTACCTCTGCCTCCCAAGTGCTGAGATTAAACCAAATTCCTATTCTCTATCATCTGTTATCACTATGGTTGTGTAAATGTTTGCTGTGTCTGACAGGATGCTAAATGTGGTTTCATGTTCCTGCTGTTCTGCTTGACCAAAAGTGGAAATCTGCTGTGATAATTTTTACTCTATACTTTTATTAGGCTGCATACTTATTTTAAAATATTTTATTTATCTACTAAGAAAGAGAGAGAATGGGCATACTAGGGCCTCTAGCCATAGCAAACAAACTCCAGACACATATGCCACATGTGTTTCTGGTTTATTTGTGTTCTAGGGAATCCTTAGGCTTCGCAGCAAGCACCTTAACTGCTAAGTCATCTTTTTAAAAAATTTTTATTTATTCTTATGTATATTATTCTAGTTTTACATTCATAGTGGTGACTCCATGATCCTCTTCCCTGTCCTCCCTCTTCCATGAGGACCCCATCAATGGGAAATGTGGTTCATGCATTGTGGGGGTAGTCAAGGGCTATGGGGGATAGGCCAAGTGTCTGTGCATAATGCCCCAACTTGTGGCTCTAACATTCTTTCCACGGCCTCTCACACAAATTTCCCTGAGCCACATTGAGGTCATTTTAGCTCTACTTCAGTGATGAGGTATGGGAGCCTCTATGTCTCTGGATATCTGGCTTAGTGGGAGTTAATGTTCTCTGTGTTTATCTTCTTCAACCTTTTTCTGGTGTCGTGATCCCCAAGAGCGCTGAACTCTTGCCCTTCCTCCACATTACTCTGTGGTTTCAGCTGGAGCCCTGGTGAAGTGTGATTGGCTGATCCTCCCTTCAGGTTTGTTGTCCATCTGGAAAAAAATAAGCAAATTCTCCAACGGAGAGAGAAATTAGTACTAGATATATGGGATGACCATAGGTAGCTTGAAGGGAATTTATAGCCCACATTTGATGGTATCTTGATCGGAGACTGTGCTCATTTTTTGTACATGGTTTTGACTTATTCCCCAGTTCCAGCAATGAGTTCCATTCCACTGAGTGGATCAATTAGCCAAATCAAGAGCCATTGGTTGCCCACCATGGCTGTGTGCCACTACTGCACTTGTTTGAGCATTACGTCAGGTTGTTTCTTGCTGGGTATCTTAGACTGGAAGTTGTTTGGACCGATGTCGGCCATTTTCCCCCAGTTGTTCGTGTAGCACCCTCTGGCACTAGACTAGCTAACTATCTGGGGACTGACCCTCTTCCAGATTCTGGCCAGGTCTCTCCATGTTTGGTCTCACACACGTATGCTGTCTTCAACAGTAGGGTCTTACCATTAACCTTTGGTGGGTCATCAAGAACTCTGACAGAAATCTGTCATTTTTTGGGAAACCTTGTAGGTGTCTCAGATCTACAGCTCATTGTGAAAGTTAACCCCATGCTGGTACTGGGAGTTATAAGTCAGCGCCTAGGGAAGGTGAGGGGAGAAAAAGATAGATAATATAAAAGAGAAAGTGAGTAAAGAGAGGCAATGGATAGAAAGAGAGAGGGAGAGAGAAGAGAGAGTAAAGCAGGAGAAAATTAAGGTTGGTCTTCATGGTGTTTTCTCCAGTTTCCCGTGGTTCAGGTGTTCCCTCTGCAGGCCTGCTGAAGGATCAATTTTTTAGCTTGTTGTTCAGAATATAGAGTTTTATGCTATTGTTTCCTTTTGGGTCCCTATTTGTATCCCCCCACCCTTATCCTCCCTTCCACCATCACCCTCCCTATTGTCTGGTCCTCAGAGTGCTTATTAGGCTTGGCAGCATCTCAGGTGGATTCAGGTTAGGAGTGACATAAATGAGACCATGCGACAATTATCTTTTCGTGCTTGGGTGAGCTCATTGAGGATGATCTGTTCCATGTTTGACCATTTTTTTCAAATTTCATTATTTCATCTTTCCTTACTGCTACATAGAATTCCATAATATAGATATACCACATCTTTGTTATCCATTCATCTAGTGATGGACATCTGGGTTGATTCCAGCTCTTTGCTATTATGAATTGAGCAGCTATAAACATGGTTGAAGCCGGGTGTGGTGGCGCACACCTTCAATCCCAGCACTTGGGAGGCAGAGGTAGGAGGATCACTGTGAGTTCGAGGCCACCCTGAGACCTCATAGTCAATTCCAGGTCAGCCTGGACTAGAGTGAGACCCTACCTCGAAAAACCAAAAAAAAAAAAAAAAAAAAAAAAAAAAAAAAAAGAAAAGAAAAGAAAAGAAAAACATGGTTGAGCAAATGTCTCTGATCTGAGGCTTGGAGCCTTTAGGGTAAATGCCCAATAAGGGAATAACTGGATCCATTAGTAGGTCTATGGTCATCCTTTTCAGGAGTCTCCATATAGCTGTCCATAATGGTTGAACCATTCTACATTCCCACCAACAGTGGAAGCTTGTTCCTATTTCTCCACAGCCTCGCCAGCATTTGCTTTCATTTTTTTTTTTTTTTTTTTTTTTCATGTTAGCCATCCTTACTGGGGTAAGGTGGAATCTCATAGTTGTTTTAATTTGCATTTCCCTGATGATTAGGGATGTTGAACATTTTCTTAAATGTGCATTTACTATTTGTATTTCTTCCTCTGAAAACTGCCTATGCAGTTCTCTGCCCCATTTTGTCAGTGGTTTGTTTGATGATTTATGATTTAGGTTTTGGAGTTCTTTGTAGATTCTAGAAATTAGGCCTCTGTCAGTTGTATAGCTGGTGAAAATTCTCTCCCATTCTGTGGGTAATCTGCTGGCTTTGGTTATGGTATGTTTGTCAGTGAAAAAGCTTTTCAGCTTCATGAGATCCCACTGATTGAGTGATTGTTTATTTGCTGAGCTGCTGGGGTTTTGTTCAGGAAGTCTTTTCCCACTCCTATTCCGTGGAAGGTTCCTCCTATTTTTTTCTTCCAGTAGTAGCAGAGTTTCTGGTTTTATATCTAGGTCTTTGATACATCTGGACTTGATTTTTGTGCATGGTGAGATGTGCATGGATCGAGTTTCATTTTCCTGCATATGGTTGTCCAGTTTGCCCAGCACCATTTGTTGAAGATGCTGTCCTTTTTCCATTCTGCATTGGTAGGACCTTTGTCAAATATCAAGTAGCTATAGTTATTTGACCCAAAGTCCGGGTCTTCAATTCTGTTCCATTGGTCTATATTCTTGTTTTTATGCCAGTACCATGTTGTTTTTATTACTATGTCTTTGTAGTATAGCTTTAGATCAGGTATGGTGATGCCTCCAGAGGTGTTTCTTTTGCTGAGGATATGCTTGGATATGCAAGGCCTTCTGCCTTTCCTTATGAATTTTGAGATAGTTTTTTCTATCTCAGTGAAGAAAGAAGTTGGGATTTTTATCGGCATTGCATTGAATCTATATAGTGCTTTTGGTAAGATTGCCATTTTCAAGATATTAATTCTACCTATCCAGGAGCATGGAGGTCTTTCCATTTTTGTAGGACTTCCTCAATTTCTTTCTTGAGTGTTTTTATGTTTTCATTGTATAGGTCTTTCACTTCCTTGGTTAATGTTATTCCAAAGTATTTTATTTTCTTTGTTGCAATTAAAAATGGGACAGTGTTAGTTATTTCTTTTTCTGTCTCTTTGTCTTTTGCATACAGAAAGGCTACTGATTTCTGAGCATTGACCTTATATCTTGCTACTTTGCTGAAGGCGCTGATCACCTTTAAGAGTTTTGAGATGGAGGTTCTTGGGTCACTTATGTATAGAATCATGTCATCTGCAAATAGGGCTAACTTAACTTCTTCCTTTCCAATTTGTATCCCTTTGATTTCTTTCTCCTGTCTTATTGCTTGAGGTAATACTTCTAACACTATGTTGAAGAGCAGAGGTGAGAGTGGACACCACTGCCTTGTTCCTGGTCTCAGTGGGAACTCTTTTAGTCTCTCCCCATTAAGAATTACTTGGGCTTTAGGTGCTTTATATAATTATGTTGAGATATGGGCCATCCATTCCTATTCTCTCCAATGTTTTGATCATGAAGTGATGCTGTATTTTGACAAAGGCCTTTTCTGCATCTATCGAAATGATCATGTGGTTTTTGTGTTTTAGCTTGTTTATATGGTGTATTACATTGATTGATTTCCATATGTTAAACCCCCCCCCCCCCCGCTCTCCAGGGATGAAGCCTACTTGATCAAGGTGGATAATGCTTTTTTGATGTACTGTTGAATTCGGTTTGCAAGGATTTTGTTCAGGATCTTTGCGTCTATGTTCATCAGGGAAATGGGCCTATAATTTTCCTTTCTTGTGGCATCTCTGCCTGGTTTTGGAATTAGGGTGATACTAGCTTCATAGAAAGAGTTGGGGATCTCTCCCTGTTCTCTGATTGTGTGGCACAGTTTGAGAAAATTGGTTTGAGTTCTTCCATGAAGGTTTGATAGAATTCAGCTGAGAAACCATCTGGTCCTGGACTTTTCTTTTTGGGAGGTGTTTGATTACCTCTTCAATCTTGAAGGGTGTGATGGTTTTGTTTAGGAGATTAGTCTGCTCTGGGCTTAGCTTTTGGTAGGTGGTATGTGTCCAGGAATTGATCCATTTCCTCCATATTCTCTTGTTTTGTGGAGTAGAGGTTTTTGAAATAAGTCCTGATAATTCTTCCTAATTCTGTTGTGATCTCTCCTTTTTCATTTCTAATATTGTTGATTTGAAGCGTTTCTCTTTTTTTTTGCTTGATCAAATTGGCCAGGGGTGTATCAATCTTGTTAATTTTTTCAAAGAACCAGCTCTTTGTTTCATCAATTTTCTTAATTGTCCTCTTAGTTTCCAATTCATTAATTTCTGCTCTGATCTTAATTATTTCCTTCTGTCTGGAGCTTCTTGGGTTGGCTTCTTCTTATTTTTCCAATGCCTTTATGTGGATGGTTAGATTATTGACTTGGGATCTCTCTGTTTTTGTTATGAGGGCATTTAGTGCTATGATTTCCCCCTAAGGACTGCCTTCATTGTGTCCCATAAGTTTTGACATGATGTGTTCTCTAGAAACTTTGCTATTTCATTATTTATTTCATCCACAACCCATTTATTGTTTAAAAGTGTGTTGTTCAGTTTCCAGGAGCTGGAGGGATTTCTGGCATACTTTTTGTTGTTAATTTCTAGCATTACAGCATTGTGGTCTGATATCATGCAGGAAATTGTATCAATTTTCTTGAAAATATAGAGGCAGGCTTTGTGGCCCAATACATGATCTATATTAGAGAAGGTTCCATGGGCTGCTGTGAAGAATGTGTAATCTGTAGATTTTGGGTGGAATGTTCTGTATATGTCTGTTATGTCTACTTGCTCTATGGTGTTGTTGAGCTCTCTTACTTCCCTATTAATTTCCTGTTTGGATGATCTATCCATTGTTGATAGTGGAGTATTTAAGTCCCCAACTATGATGATGTTGGTGGTTATTTATGTTTTGTTGCTAAGTAGTTTTTGCTTAATGTATTGTGGTGCACCTGTGTTTGGTGCATAGATATTGATGATTGTGATATCCTCTTGTTGGATTGTTCCCTTGATAAGTAAGAAGTGGCCTTCTTTGTCTTTTTTGGTTTCTTTTAGTTTGAAGTCTATTTTATCCAATATAAGTATAGCTACACCTGCTTTTTTTCTTATTTGTGTTTGCTTGGAATATTGTTTTCCACCCATTCGCCCTGAGGAGGTATATGTCTTTAGTGGTGAGGTGGGTTTCTTGAAGACAGCAGATTGAAGGGTCTAGTTTTCTGATCCACCCTGTTAGCTTATTAATATTCAGTGAAATAACTGTGAGGTTTGATTTAATACCTGCTATATTATGGTGGATTATGTGGGTTTTTTTTTTGTTGTTGTTGTTAATGTGGACTGCTTCTTTGTGGCACTTGAGATTGGTTATTTGATTCTTCTGTGTGAAGAATTCCCTGAAGCACTATCTAGTTTTGGTTTTGTGTTCATATACTTGTAAAGATGAGTTTTATCGTGGAAAATTTTTCTTTCACCATCTATTATGAAGGATACTTCTGCTGCATAGAGTAGTTGGGGTTGGAAGCCATGGGTTCTTAGAGTTTATAGTGTTCCATTCCAGGCCCTTCTTGCTTTTAGGGTTTCCATTGAGAAGTCTGTGGTAATTCTGATGGGGTTTCCTTTATATGTAATGTGTTGTTTCACCTTGGCTGCTTTTAGGATTTTCTCTTTGTGTTTGATGTTTAGAGTCTTAATGATAATGTGTTTTGGAGAATTTCTCCTTTGGTTCAGTATGTTTGGAGTTCTGCTAGCTTCTTGTAACTTGATGGGATTTTCTCTTGAGAGAGTGGGAAAGTTTTCTTCAATTATTTTGTTGAATAATCTTTCCATTCCTTTAGTCTGTGTTTCTTCCCCCTCTGGTATGCCCATGATCCTAATGTTTGGATGCTTAAGGGTATCCCACATTTCCCTCATGTTCTGTTCACAGTAACTTTTGAACTTGTTGAAATTTCTGGACTCACAAACTGTTTCTTCTGTTTTGTCTTCCAGTTCTGAGTTTCTATCCTCTACTTGGATGACTCTATTCTTAAGAGCTTCTATAGAGTTTTGAGTTTGTTCAATTTGGTTCATATTTTCAACTGTATTTTTTATGTATAGTTTCCATCCCTCTGTCTAGTTCCCTTTTCACATCATTTTCTGACCTTCTCAATGCTTCTTGGAGTTCATCCTTGCATTTTTTTATGTCTTCATTGAACTTAGCCATTTGGTTATTGAGGACCTCTTTTTTTTCACTCTCTTTCAGATCATTTAACTGTCTTTGGAACCCTTCCTGGTTCTTTTCTATTAGGTCTAATCTAGCAAGGTTAACATTCATACAACTATTGGCTCTTTGTTGAGTTTCTGAGAGTTGTGCTATTTGCTTGGCCAGGATTGCATAGCTTGTCTCTTCATTTTGGGGTTCTGATTCTAATGACTCTTCTATGATTTGATTCAAAACATCCATTGTATGACTGGATAGTGTAGCTGGATTTACTTGTATCTGGTTTTTCATGCTATTCCTTTTTCACTGTGGTCTGTGCATCACACTGGTTCAGAGAGCCTAGGATGTGGAATACTAGCCTGCTGTCCTGGGGTGGGTTGGGGTGGGGTGCAGTGGTGTCAGGGAGTGGCCCCTGGATTTCTGATAGGCTGGGGTGGGGGAACTGGCCTGCTGACCCGTGTTTCCTATCCAAGGTGGGAAGGAGAGGGGACCACAACTGCCCTAGTTGGGCTCAGGGATGGTAGTCCGGGAACCCTGGCCTACTACCCTGGATCCCTGATCTGCTGGGGAAAGGATGGCGATGCTCTTCAGGGAGGCTGGTGAGGCAACTGACCAATGTTGGGGCTGTTGGGGCTCTGGCCAGCATGAGAGGGATCAGACCAATGATGGGGTTCAGGCAGGTCCAGTGGGACCTGACCAGCAGTGGCGTGTGGAGCTCTGGCCGGCGAAGGAGGGACCTGACCAGTGATAGGGGTCAGGCAGGCCTGGTGGGGCCTGATGCGGCTCAGGCAGTCCCAGAGAGACCTGACCTGGGATGTTGCTTGGGGCTCTAGCCATTGAGGGAAAGATCAGAGCAGCAAAGCAGCTCAAACCAGCTCAGTGGAATCTGTCTTGTGATGGCACAGGGAATGGGTGGGACCTGACCCGTAATGTGGCTCCACAGGTCCCAGGCAGGTGATGTGGCTCCACAGGCCCAGGACACCTGCCTGCGATGGCACACGGGGGCTCTGGCTGGGGAGCCAGAAGTGGGATGAATATGTCTTGCTCAGCGGATCCACAGACCCAAGCACCTTGCTGTAATGGTGTGCTCAGGACCTCTGGCTGGGGAGCAGGAAGTGGGACGAATCTGTATTGCTCAGCAGATCCACAGACCCAGACACCTAACTGCATTGGCGTGTGCAGGGGCTCTGGCCAGGGAGCAGGAAGTGGGACGAATCCACAGACCTGGGGACCTAACTGCATTGGCGTGCGCAGGGGCTCTGGCTGGGGAGCAGGAAGTGGGATAAATCTGTCTTGCTCAGTGGATCCACAGACCTGGGGACCTGGCTGCAATGGTGCTCTGGTTCTGGCTGGTCAGGGGCCTCAGGCAGGGCCGGCAGGACCTGTCAGGCAGTGGCGCCTGCTGAGAGCATGGGAATCAGTGGATTCCTTATTTTGCACATCCACTCCCTCCTTCTGGAAGCATGCAGGAGCCAGCAAACCCTTTAAAAAGGTCCCTTTAACCGTAAGTGTTCTTCTCTTTACTTCCCTGTGAAGTGAGGTGAAGTTAGGCAGCCGCCATCTTGACCGGAACTGCTAAGCCATCTTGCCAGCCCAACTGCATGCTTTTTGCCAGTAACTTCCTGCAAAAAAAAAAAAAAAAAAAAAAAATCCAGATTGGTTGTGGATGCCTGTAATGTCAGGAGGCTAAGGCAGGTGAATTACTGTGAGATCAAGGCCATCTTGTGCTTGTGCTATAGTACTTAGAGCAGCCCAAGATATATAGCATAACTATCTCAAAACAAACAAAATGAAAACTAAGAAATGGACCAGGTTGCACATTGCTGAATTCCTTCCCAGAGCCTTGGAAAGGATCAGTACACAAGTGGGGCTTCAACTGTGTCAGTGTCACAGTAAATCCTCCTGGGTCTAGCAGGATGGTTGCCTCAGTCTAACCTCATGAGACTCTCCCTGTGTAATGTGACAAGAGACTTCATAAGGATTGGTCCTAAAACCTTTTCAAAAGGATTCTGGGACTTCCTGGGAGCTGGTCTTGGTTAGAAAGCTTGGATTTCAGGATTCAGGAGCCATCCACCTAAGCAGTTGCTCACCAGCAAAGAATAAGGAGATCTCACTTTAGAGTACCACTCATGATAAATCTGTGTCACATGCCTGTATCTTTTTTGTCCTAATGTCAAGCTCCTATTAATTGCAAGATATGAACAGGATAATAGGAATTTGAATCGAGGCTAAGCCAAGACACACTGTCATCAGGACAATATGACTATAGAACAAATAGTGAAACAAGCTAAACAATTTAAATTCCAGCTAACGACTTAGATTATAGTGTTGGTGGTATATGTCTACTACTTTTTTAAAATTTAATTTTATTCATTTGAGAGAGAGAACGAGGAAGATAGAGAAAGAATGGGCATGCCAGGGCCTTCAGCTGCTGTAAACTAACTCCAGACACATGTGCCACCTTGTGCATCTGGCTTACATGTGTCATGAGAAATTGAACCTGGGTACTTTGGCTTCACAGGCAAGTGCCTTAACTGCTAAGCCATCTTCTCCAGCCCTCTACTATATCTTTAAATGGCATAACAGGCCTGCCTAGTCTGAGTTCTCGAAGGTCAGGTGCATGTAAGATGTTCATCAGTTATTATTTGTTTTATTCTTTTTAATTTTTTTATTTATTAGAGAGAGAGAGAGAAAGAGAGAGAGGCAGAGAGAGGCAGATAGGCAGAGAAAGACAAAATAGGCACGCCAGGGTCTCCAGCCACTGTAAACAAACTACAGACGCATGCTCCACCTTGTGCATCCAGCTTATGTGGGTCCCAAGGAATTGAACCAAAGTCCTTTGGCTTTGCAGGCAAATGCCTTAACCACTAAGCCATCTCTCTAGCTCCCTTTTTTGGTCTTTTTGAAGAGTCTTGGTCTAGCCCAGACTGACTTGGATTTCACTATGTAGTCTCAGGGTGGCCTTGAACTCATGGTGATCCTCCTACCTCTGCCTCCTGAGTGCTGGGATCGAAGGCATGTGCCACCATGCCCAGCCATCAGTTCTTAAGAACAGTGATAATAAAAACAGTAATGAATTAATAAAAACAAGTAGATTTCTTCACTGTCTTCTCTGAAATAAGAAAGGGACCTGGTGGCCTCTCAAAGGACCTGCATTCAAGGACATGAGAAGCGAGCCCAACATCAGCCTCTAGAGCCCTGTGCTGACAGGAAAAATGTCTGCCTTGGGTGGTGGGACCTTGTGGTGTGTGGTTTGGCAAGTGGAGCTCAGTTAGTATTGCAGGGTCCCTTGTGCCCTGCACTGTGCTGCGAGCAGTGAATAGACCACAAACCATGGCAAGCATCTGCTTTGAGTCTCCTCCAGTCCCAGCAACCAAGCAGTCTGTTTGGCTAATAGAGACACTGGAAGGTTACTGTAGCAGACAGCTTCAGGTTCTCTGAGATGAACTTCCAGACCAGGCACAGTTATGCAGGAAGGGATATTATTTATTGAAGCTTACAGATCCAGGGGAAGTTCCATAATGGCAGAAGAAGCGACCTGCTCTCACAGGGCCAAGCAGAGAGAGCAAAGCCAAGCCACCAGCTACGCAGCACACAGAGCAAAACTACAGCCAAAAGCCCAGCACACTTCAGGAACTCCTACTAGGCACATTTGCATATCTTTACAATGGAATTTCAAAACCACCATCAACACCTTAAGACCAGCCTCCAGTGACATTGCCTCTAGCAAGGTGATTGCAGATGCAAACTATAATAAAATACTGAATATATTGGGGGACATATATCCAAACTACCACAGTTACTAAGAGAGTTACTGGATTCAACAAAGATGAAATTCAAGCTGGGCCTGGTGGTGTATGCCTGTCATCTGAATACTTGGGAAGGTAGGAGCAGAAAGATTAGGAGTTCAAGGACAGCTGGGGCTGCATGAGACCCTGTCTCAAAAGCCCAGAAGCAAAACAAAGAACATTAACAACAAAAGGATGAAAATGTAACTATGAAATCCTGAGCTCATTCCAATGTGCTTCAACGGATTAAGAGTCAACTATTCACAGACAGTATTTTTAGGCCTGGGAATGGCCCCGTTATTCCCTCTCTCATCTTTACAGGGGAGAAGTCCCAGCCCTCAAGGATGAATGAGAAGCCAAGCTTGGGAGCAGAGACTAGGTCAGGACCTCGGCACTGTTCCCTCCATTAACCAGCGTTCAACTATCAGCAATTTCCTTTTTAATATTTGCCACTTTGAAAGTGCTGCTCACTTTAAATTCATCTCCCAGATAGACGTCAGTGTCAGGTATCTGATTCAGTGCTTACAGGGCACCATTATTTATGGCATTTGGAAAAATACAGTCTTCATTTCTAAGGAAGTCATGGTTTTGGGCAGCAATAATTTCATTATTTTTTTTTTTTTTTTTACTATTTTTATTTTATTTATTTGAGAAAGAGAAAGGCAGAGACACACAGAGAGAGAGAGAGAGGGAGAGAATGGGTGCACCAGGGCCTCCAGCCATTGCAAACAAACTCCAGATGCATGCGCCCCTTGTGCATCTGGCTTAAGTGGGTCCTGGAGAATCAAACTGAGATCCTTTGGCTTTGCAAGCAAACACCTTACCGCTAAGCCATCTCTCCAGCCCAATTCCGTTGCTCTTGATGAACTGAGAGAGCTGAGTTAATGCAATTTATGTTCAAAGATATCCTAAAAGGCTGATGTAACTTCATTATCAGTACATGGCCCTAAAAAGTATTATAAATACTAAAATAAATGAGAACATAACACAATATCAGTGTAATGTGATCTTTTCTCCCAGATCAGTAGGCAAAAACTTAACAAGCAATTTAAACTTGATGAAATAAATAGGCTTTTTGTTTCAAGGGTGGAGTGACATTGGTTCAGATGAAACTGGAGAGTTTTTTTTTTTTTTTTTTTAAACATGAGAGTTTTCGTTAGAGTATTTTGTTATTTAAAAATTTTTAGGGCTGGAGAGATGGTTTAGTGGTTAAAGTGTTTGCCTGCGAAGCCTAAGGACCCCCAGTTCGATTCTCCAGGTCCCATGTAAGCCAGATGCACATGGTGGCACATGCGTTTGGAGTTGGTCTGCAGTGGCTAGAGGCCCTGGCATGCCCATTCTCACTCACTCTCTCTCTCCCTAATAAATAAATAAAAGTAAAAAATCTTTAAAAATATTTTTTTAGGAATGGAGAGATTGCTTAGTGGGTAAGGCACTTACCTGCTGGACACCTTTAATCCCAGCACCTGGGAGGCAGAGGTAGGAAGATCACCATGAGTCTGAGGTCAGCATGAGACTACATAGTAAATTCCAGGTCAGCCTGGGCTAGAGTGAGACCCTACCTCAAAACTAACGTTATTTTGATCTTTCCTCCCTTAATTCTCTCTTACCATTCCCCCCTCCCATTGTTATTTTTCCTTCAGTGACTAAAGCCTGCTTTAGGTGTTTCCAGACCCTCCAAGTCCTTTATTGTGGTCTAACTTCTGTATTAGTTACTTTACACATTGCTGTGAAAAGATACCCAACAGGAAGCAGGAAGGAAAGGGTTCGTTCTGGCTTATCGCTGGGAAGGGACACAGTTCACCATGGTGGAGGAAGCATGGCAACAGGACCAGGGCTGGCTGCAGAGCATCTGCAGTTAGGACTCAGAGAAAATAAGACCTGGGTTGAGAGGGGAGTCAGGTAGCTTTGTTAGGTAGTTCAGGGTGACGGCCCTAAAAGTAAAGGCATGAACGTCTGCCCTCACAATCACCAGAGATCAAAGAGTGACCTGACTTTTTATCTCTTGCCCAAAGGAGTTCCCTAGACTTGTGTTTCTCCATGAATAACCTGAGTCCCTCCCTGGGAGGGAGGTCCCCTTTCCTAGAACTTAACTCTAACCCTGACATTGTAGTTGGTCACGTTCAGCCCTCAGAACTTGGCATCATGGCTGGCCTCTTCCTGAGCCAGCCTCTAGCCCAGACCAATCAGCTGCCTCTCAGGCTCATCTGAGCCTGAAGGTTAAACCCATCACAATAAGGTTATAAACAGATATGTGCCAGGAGACAAGCTCTCTTGGCTGGCTCCTGCACTTCGAGGTTCTGTTAAGCCTTCTTCATCTTCGCTGAGACTCCCCTCCTTACTCCCACATGGGTTCTCTAACCCCTCCTTCCCTCCACATGGCAGGAGCTCCCTGCACTTTCTTCTCATTTCTTTCTTAATCTAATAATGTCTCTGTAGCAGACAGCTTCAAGTTTGCTGAGATGAACTTCCAGACCAGGCACAGTTATGGAGGAAGGGATATTATTTATTGAAGCTCACAGATCCAGGGGAAGTTCCATAATGGCAGAAGAAGCTGGCCTGCCTTCACAGGGCCAAGCAGAGAGAGCAAAAGCCAACCAGCCACACAGCACACAGAGCAAAGCTGCAGCCAAAAGCCACAGCACACTTCAGGAACTCCCGCTAGGCACACTTTGCACATCTTTACAATGGAATCTCAAACCATCACCACACCTTAAGACCCGCCCCCAGTGACATTGCCTCCAGCAAGGTGACTGCACATGCAAACTATAAATCAAACACTGAACATATTGGGGGCCATATATTCAAACTACCACAGTCTCTCTAAACCTTACTCTCTGGTGTATGGATATTAATTCTTTAAATTCATAATACAAGTATCTGGGGAACCCTAAATTGGTTGGTGCATTTGCATATTGGTGTATTGACAAGGAACCCCAAAATTCCTGTTTCTGAGCCAGGTTATAAAATCTCAGGGCCTTGCTCCACTTCTTCCAGGCAAGCTCCTTTCTTAAAGGTTCCACAGCATTCCCAAACAGCACCACCAGCTAGTGACTAAGTGTTCAAAAACCATGAGTCCATGTGGGACACTTTGCGTTCATACTATAACAACTTTACTCTCTTACTTATAATTCATAAACTGGTTTTTCTTGTTTGCCTGTGTGCATGTATGGTATATGCACATGTGTGTACCCTGGTGGGCTCCATGTACTTGCTTGGGGCTGGGTGTACTTGCCTACAGCTCCTGAGCCCTATAGATTGAGTGTCCCACTCCATCACTCTTCCATTGCTCTTCTGCCCTTTCTTCTTTTCATTTTCTTTGTGTGTGTGTGTGCTCTTTCAGAGGGCTATGCCATTGCTCTCAGCAGGTAGGGACAGGGGACTATTGTGCTGGAGCATGACCTTAGGTGTCCCACTCCATGGCTCTTCCGCCCTTATTTGAGTGGGAATATCTCACTGATAGAGCGTGCTGTTGTTTCGTGAGCCCGGGTGATTTCCCTGCTGTCTGTTCCCTTTTGTGGCACTGAGGTTACAGGCACGCGTGGCCATGCCCAGCTGTTCACATAGGATCTGGAGACTCCAACTCAGACAGCGTCAGGCCCCCTCAGCCTCTCATGCACACTTCACACCAGCCATCTCTCCACCCTTTTCCACCCATTCTGTTTTGAGCTGGGGTTTCTTACTGATTCCTAGAGCTTGGCCTTTTTTTTTTTTTCCCATGAGCTCAAGTGATTCCCTGTGGGACTGGGGTGGCCAGAACCAGCTTAAGTTCATGCAGGTTCTGGAGATTTGAACTTGGATGGTCTCAAGCCCCCTTAAGCCCTCATGCTGCATAGGAAGCGCACTTAATCACTGAGCCATCTCTCCAGCCCTGCTAGGTATGTTCTTGTTTTACCCAGGTGGCAGACAATAGGGCTGTGGAACAAAGACAAGAAAGAGGCGAGGCGTAAAACAATAAAAATTCCTTTTCTGGGGCTGGAGAGATGGCTTAGCAGTTAAGGTGCCTGCCTCCTAAGCTTAAGAACCCCGGTTCCAATCTCCAGGTCCCATGTTTAGCCAGATGCAAAAGTAACGCAAGGGCGCAATTCCACACTTGACCACAAGGGGGTGCACACATCTGGATTTCATTCACAGCAGCTGAGAGGCTGCTGGCGCACCCATTCTCTATCTGTCTTCCTCTTCCTCTGACTCTCTGTCTCTCTCTCCAAAATAAATAAATAAATAAATAAATAAATAAAAAAAAAATTAAAATAAGTTCCTTTTCTGTAGTTCTGGTTATTGTTAGAACTCAGAGTTCACTGGTCCTTGATCTCTCTGGAGGCTTTGGGAAAGAGCCTGATCCATGCCTTTCTCTCAGCTTTTGGTGTCACTGACAATCCTCAGCATTGCTTGTCTTATAGATCGATGTAGCATGTTAGTCCCTGCCTCACTGTCATATGACCTTCTCCCTGTGTCTCTTTTCCTGGGCTGGAGATATGGCTTAGCGGTTAAGGTGCTTGCCTGCAAAAGACCTAGGTTCGATTCCCCAGGACCCATGTAAGCCAGATGCACAAGGGGGCGCATGCATCTGGAGTTCATTTGCAGTGGCTGGAGGCCCTGGCATGCCCATTCTCTCTCTCTCTCCTCCTGCCTTTAAAATATATATATATAATATTTTTTTGAGGTAGGGTCTCACTCTAGCCCAGGCTGACCTGGAATTCACTATGTAGTCTCAGGGTGGCCTTGAACTCACAGCGATCCTCCTACCTCTGCCTCCTGAGTGCTTATTTTTAGTTATTTATTTGAGAGAGAGAAAGAGGCAGAGAGAGAGAGAGGGAGAGCATCTCTGGTGTTTTTGCACAGCAACAGAAAGTTGACTGACAGTGATCAACTCAACTGTCAGCCCTTCTCCTCTCCCTGTAGGTGGGACCTGAGAGTTCTTATCCTCTAATCACTTTGGCTCTTAGGGCCTCTTCATGCTTTCTAAGAGCCCTCAGACACCAATACTTTCACCACCACCCCTAAAGTCACTTAGGGAGCTGAAGAGATGGCTCAGCAGTTAAAGCACTTGCTTGCAAAGCCTAATGATCCAGGTTTGATTCCCCAGTACCCACATAAAGCCAAATGCACAAAATGCATATGTGTTTGGAGTTCATTTGCAGTGGTAGGAGGCCCTGATGTGCCATTCTCTCTCTCTCCTTACAAATAAGTAAATAAAATAAAAAAATAAAATAAAGTCACAGCCAGCTGTGGTGACACACACCTTTAATCCCGACACTGGGAGGCAGAAATAGGAGGATTGCCAAGACTTCAAGGCCACCCTGAGACTACATAGTGAATTTCAGTTCAGCCTGGGCTACAGCAAGACCTCAAACAACAAAAACAAAACACAAATTCACTTTGGGCTGGAAAAATGGCTTAATGGTTAAGGTGTTTGCCTACAAAGCCAAAGAACCCAGGATTGATCCCCCAGGACCCACGTAAAGCTAGATATACAAGGTGGCACAAGCACCTGGAGTTCATTTGCAGTGGCTAGAGACCCTGATGTGCCCATTCTATCTGCCTCTCTCTCTCTCTCTCTCTCAAATAAATAAATAAAAAATAAAGAAGTCACTTAGCACTCAGGAGAATCCAATGGTGTTAGGAGCTTTGTGCCATGAAGGTGGACAAAGATGAAATAAATATATTTCTTATTATAAACCACAGTATCACATTTATTGAGGTCAAACTCACAGAGATCATTACTTCAAATGAAACTTCCCTGGCTGAGAGACACAGTGGGGCTGTGTTGTGCATGCACACACATGTGTGCACTGTACCAATGGGCTTTTCTAAGGTAAAATGAAGTTCATGAATTGAGACCAGATTGAGCTGTCCAAATTGGTTTCAGCTGAAGGCATTTTTTGTTTTTTTTTTTTGTTTTTTTTTTTGGTTTTTGCGAGGTAGGGTCTCACTCTGGTCCAGGCTGACCTGGAATTCACTATGTAGTCTCAGGGTGGCCTCGAACTCTCGGCGATCCTCCTACCTCTGCCTCCCGAGTGCTGGGATTAAAGGCGTGCGCCACCACGCCCAGCTTGAAGGCATTTTTTAACAGAGACTGTGCACTGGCTACTTTCCCCACCCATTTTACTTCTGAATTCATTTGTGGAGCTCGGGGCCTCAAAAATAACAAGCTTTGAAAATGACTTTAGCATGTTCTCTTGCTCCACAGAGCCCAACTTCCTCCACAGTATGTTCTAACCAGACTCTGGGTGGGAGGCGCTGGGGCTGCTCATGCTCTTAGCTGGGGCAGGAGCCCAGGGGAGGCCGGGAGACGTGACATACACTGGCTGCATGTTACAGCATTCCCCAGCAATCTGGAGCCCACAATTGACAGCCACTGCCTTTTTATAGTAGGCAGCTCTTTGCTCCGGCTGATAACCTTGGACCCTGTGGTATCTGAGGGAGCATGTCTTATTTTTTAGGTCGTATTTTTACAAGATGACCTTGGTGACCTCTGACATCTGTCCCTTCCAAGACTTGCCGTCAGCCCTACAATAGAGTCTGCTGGAAGTACAGCCCTGCACAGAGAGGAACTACTGACTCCAGAGGCCAGACTGAGCCCTACATGATCGCTGTCAGCAGGACTGGTGGTGGGGCTGACTAGGTGGCAGAAACCAATTCTCTCTCTCTTGCTCTCACACTCTAAAAAGAAAAAGGTATTTTAATGTTTGTTTTTGAGGTAGGGTGTCACTCTAGCCCAGGCTAACCTGGAGCTCACTGTGTAGTCTCAGGCTAGCCTTGAACTCATAGCAGTCCTCCTTTGCCTCCTGAGTGCTGGGATTTAAAGGCGTGTGTCACCATGCCCACCCTACTGGACTACTTTCTGAGACATGGACACAATAGGAGTCTACTATTGCTGGGGTAAATGCCAGCGCCCTAGATCATAGCTGAGGAAGGGGTTTCAGGGAGCTGGAAACATCAGAATGGATTTGTTTAATGCCAGAGAGCCTACATCAGAGGACTGGAGGAGCACACCTTTGATCCGGACAGCCGGGATGTGCTGAGAGAAGATGGGGCGTTTCCCAGAAGCGTAGGGACAGCTGGAGGCTGAGAGTGGCAGGAAGATGTGCTCCACTTAGCACTCAGGAGAATCCAATGGTGTTAGGAGCTTTGTGCCATGAAGGTGGACAAAGATGAAATAAATATATTTCTTATTATAAACCACAGTATCACATTTATTGAGGTCAAACTCACAGAGATCATTACTTCAAATGAAACTTCCCTGGCTGAGAGACACAGTGGGGCTGTGTTGTGCATGCACACACATGTGTGCACTGTACCAATGGGCTTTTCTAAGGTAAAATGAAGTTCATGAATTGAGACCAGATTGAGCTGTCCAAATTGGTTTCAGCTGAAGGCATTTTTTTTTTTTTTTTTTTTTTTTTTGTTTTTGCAAGGTAGGGTCTCACTCTGGTCCAGGCTGACCTGGAATTCACTATGTAGTCTCAGGGTGGCCTCGAACTCTCGGCGATCCTCCTACCTCTGCCTCCCGAGTGCTGGGATTAAAGGCGTGCGCCACCACACCCGGCTTGAAGGCATTTTTTAACAGAGACTGTGCACTGGCTACTTTCCCCACCCATTTTACTTCTGAATTCATTTGTGGAGCTCGGGGCCTCAAAAATAACAAGCTTTGAAAATGACTTTAGCATGCTCTCTTGCTCCACAGAGCCCAACTTCCTCCACAGTATGTTCTAACCAGACTCTGGGTGGGAGGCGCTGGGGCTGCTCATGCTCTTAGCTGGGGCAGGAGCCCAGGGGAGGCCGGGAGACGTGACATACACTGGCTGAATGTTACAGCATTCCCCAGCAATCTGGAGTCCACAATTGACAGCCACTGCCTTTTTATAGTAGGCAGCTCTTTGCTCCGGCTGATAACCTTGGACCCTGTGGTATCTGAGGGAGCATGTCTTTTTTTTAGGTCGTATTTTTACAAGATGACCTTGGTGACCTCTGACATCTGTCCCTTCCAAGACTTGCCGTCAGCCCTACAATAGAGTCTGCTGGAAGTACAGCCCTGCACAGAGAGGAACTACTGACTCCAGAGGCCAGACTGAGCCCTACATGATCGCTGTCAGCAGGACTGGTGGTGGGGCTGACTAGGTGGCAGAAACCAATTCTCTCTCTCTTGCTCTCACACTCTAAAAAGAAAAAGGTATTTTAATGTTTGTTTTTGAGGTAGGGTGTCACTCTAGCTCAGGCTAACCTGGAGCTCACTGTGTAGTCTCAGGCTAGCCTTGAACTCATAGCAGTCCTCCTTTGCCTCCTGAGTGCTGGGATTTAAAGGCGTGTGTCACCATGCCCACCCTACTGGACTATTTTCTGAGACATGGACACAATAGGAGTCTACTATTGCTGGGGTAAATGCCAGAGCCCTAGATCATAGCTGAGGAAGGGGTTTCAGGGAGCTGGAAACATCAGAATGGATTTGTTTAATGCCAGAGAGCCTACATCAGAGGACTGGAGGAGCACACCTTTGATCCGGACAGCCGGGATGTGCTGAGAGAAGATGGGGCGTTTCCCAGAAGCGTAGGGACAGCTGGAGGCTGAGAGTGGCAGGAAGATGTGCTCCAAAGACCAGGCCTCCCTGGGATCAATATGTGGGATCCCAATAGCAGACACAGTGGGTGTAAATAGCAAAACAAGAAGGTGTGTGGGGGTGGTGTGGGGAGAATCAACACTAATGTATGGTGGTAAAGACTTAGAACTTTAGACTTGACCTTGAACACTTCTTCTCCCATAACTCACCTTTTGGTGAAAAATGTCACCATATACCAGCAGCTCAGACCAGAGAACCAGCTAGAGGCCCTGTTTGCGCCTCACCCCCACTGCCAGCAAGTCTGGCAGCTTGTGAGCACTTTTCACCACTTCAGACTTCTCTCCGCCATCCCTGTCTTGGTCCAGACCTTTGCCACTTCTCATGCTTCTCTCTCCAGTCTACTAATCCCCACCACGGGTACAGTGAAGGCTGTTCTTGCCTCTGCTCTGAATAAAATCTCAATGGCTTTTTATATCACCTTCAGGGCCAAGCCCCCAAGGTATGGCATGCCAGGGGTTACTGAGCACACTCCCTGAACTCCAGTCATCCAGACCCACCAGGTTCCCACCCTGGTGGGAGGTGCCTGCAGAGGAAGAGAGTCAGAGTGAGGTCATCACCTTATTGGTGAACAGAGCTTAAATGGGGTACAGGGGTAGTGGTGAGGGGGAGAGAAATGGAGGGTATATTTAGCACTTGCATGCAAAAATGTCAAGGCAGGCTGGAGAAATGGCTCAGTGGTTAAGGCACTTGCCTGCATAGCCTAACTACCCAAGTTCTATTCCCAAGTACCCTGAAGTCCATTTGAAGCAGCTGGAGATCCTGGTGTGCTCATTCTCTCTGTCTGTCTCTCTTCTATCTCCCTCTGCTTGCGAATAAATGATATTTAAAAAAATGTCTAAGTTCTGCAGCCTCCTTTGACGTCTTAATTCAGAGGTAATGTGTTTCTCACCTTTTATTTATTTTATTTTAAATATTTTATTTAAGAGAGAGAGAGTGTGTGTCAAATAGACAGGGAGAGAATGGGTGTGCCAGAGCTTCTGGCCACTGCAAATGAACTCCTGAGGCATGTGCCACTTTGAGCATCCGGCTTTACATGTGTACTGGGGAGTGGAATCTGGGTCCTTTGGCTTTGCCAGCAAGTACCTTAAACACTCAGCCATCTCTCCAGCTCTCTCACCTTTTATTGATTCCTCTAATTTGAAATGAGATTGGCTGCTTAAAGTAAGCTGTAAGCCTTGTCTAATGCAGCCTCAACAACTTCTAATCCTACTCCTTCCCATCCCCTTTTGATCATATTTGTCCCCATGACTACTTTTCCTGTCCTTGTCTTTTCCTCTTGGAATGCCACCCACACGCCGTCCCTTCCAATCCCATTTCTACAAGTCCAAATTCCATTTTTCCTTCAAGGCTCAGTGTCGTAGGCCTCCCGTATGAAAAGTTCCCTGGGATATTGTAATGGAATGATTAGATGTGGTATCTTTCCCGCCACCTCACAGCTCAGCCCAAAACATCCCAAAGTAACAAGCACCTGAGGTGTGTAGAGAGCTGTGTCTTACAAACATGGGTGTGCGGGGCTCTGGTGGGGCTGCTGACAGTGCCCCCATAAAGAACGGCATCGCGCCATTTTATCATAGAAATCGATTTTCCTCCACCATATATTACTAAGATACACCCATCTTATTTGACCTTGCTCCTCCCCCTCCCTTAGAGAATCTGAGCTGGCTCCTCCCCCTCTACTACAAGACTTTGAGGGGCTTCTCCCTGCCCCCTAGTACAATCTGAGCTGGCTCAGAACTCTCTGTTTCTAGAATCTGAGCTGGCTGGTCACCCCTACCTTACTAAAATCTCTGAGCTTGATTCCCCACTTCCTTTACTAAAATCTGAGCTTGATCCCCCTCCTTCCTTTACTAAAATCTGAGCTAGCTCCTTCCCCACTTCCTTTACTAAAATCTCTGAGCTTGATTCCCCACTTCCTTTACTAAAATCTCTGAGCTTGATTCCCCACTTCCTTTACTAAAATCTAAGCTGGCTCCTCCCCCTCCCTTACTAGCATCTGACCTGGCTCCTCCTCCTCTCCCAGCAGAATCTGACCTTGCCTCACCCCCTGCCCTACTGGAATCTGAGCGGGCTCCTCCCGCTCTCCTGGCAGAATCTGGCTGGCTCCTCCCCAGCCCTGACTAGAATCAGAGATGGCTAGAACTAGAATCTGACCTGGCTCCTCTCCCTTCCTTAACTGACCTGGATCTAGACTCTGGCCCCCCCTCCCTTACTAGAATCTGACCTGGACTCTTAGCTCGGCCCCTCCCCTCCCTATTAGATCTGACCTGGTTCCTTCTCTCTCCCAGTAGACTCTGAGCCGGCCCCTCCCCCTCCCTTATTAGACTCTGAGCCGGCCCCTCCCCTCCCTTATTAGACTCTGAGCCGGCCCCTCCCCTCCCTTATTAGACTCTGAGCCGGCCCCTCCCCCTCCCTCATTAGACTCTGAGCCGGCCCCTCCCCCTCCCTTATTAGACTCTGAGCCGGCCCCTCCCCCTCCCTTATTAGACTCTGAGCCGGCCCCTCCCCCTCCCTTATTAGACTCTGAGCCGGCCCCTCCCCTCCCTTATTAGACTCTGAGCCGGCCCCTCCCCTCCCTTATTAGACTCTGAGCCGGCCCCTCCCCCTCCCTTATTGGACTCTGAGCCGGCCCCTCCCCTCCCTTATTAGACTCTGAGCTGGCCCCTCCCCCTCCCTTATTAGACTCTGAGCCGGCCCCTCCCCCTCCCTTATTAGACTCTGAGCCGGCCCCTCCCCCTCCCTTATTAGACTCTGAGCCGGCCCCTCCCCTCCCTTATTAGACTCTGAGCCGGCCCCTCCCCCTCCCTCATTAGACTCTGAGCCGGCCCCTCCCCCTCCCTTATTAGACTCTGAGCCGGCCCCTCCCCTCCCTTATTAGACTCTGAGCTGGCCCCTCCTCCCTCCCTTATTAGACTCTGAGCCGGCCCCTCCCCCCCCTTATTAGACTCTGAGCCGGCCCCTCCCCCTCCCTTATTAGACTCTGAGCCGGCCCCTCCCCTCCCTTATTAGACTCTGAGCCGGCCCCCCCCCCCCTTATTAGACTCTGAGCCGCCCCTCCCCTCCCTTATTAGACTCTGAGCCGGCCCCCTCCCCCTCCCTTATTAGACTCTGAGCTGGCCCCTCCCCCTCCCTTATTAGACTCTGAGCCGGCCCCTCCCCTCCCTTATTAGACTCTGAGCCGGCCCCTCCCCCTCCCTTATTAGACTCTGAGCCGGCCCCTCCCCTCCCCTTATTAGACTCTGAGCTGGCCCCCCCCTCCCTTATTGGACTCTGAGCCGGCCCCTCCCCTCCCCTTATTGGACTCTGAGCTGGCCCCTCCCCTCCCTTATTAGACTCTGAGCTGGCCCCCCCCCTCCCTTATTAGACTCTGAGCTGGCCCCTCCCCCTCCCTTATTAGACTCTGAGCTGGCCCCTCCCCTCCTTTATTAGACTCTGAGCTGGCCCCTCCCCCTCCCTTATTAGACTCTGAGCCTGGCCCCTCCCCTCCCTTATTAGACTCTGAGCTGGCCCCCCCCCTCCCCTTATTACACTCTGAGCCGGCCCCTCCCCCTCCCTTATTGGACTCTGAGCTGGCCCCTCCCCCTCCCTTATTAGACTCTGAGCTGGCCCTCCCCTCCCTTATTAGACTCTGAGCTGGCCCCTCCCCCTCCCTTATTTGAATCTGAGTGGGTTCCTCCCCTCTTCTCATGGAATCTGAGTTGGATACTCCCCTCCTTTACTAGAATCTGTGCTGGTTCCTCCCCCTCTCTACTAGAATAGGAGCTGGATCCTCCCTTTCCCCTAGTAGAATCTGAGCTGGCTCTGCTCCCTCCCTTTATGGAATCCGAGCTTGCTCCTTAGATTTCTCTTCTAGAATTTGACCTTGCTGCACTCCCTTACTACAATCTGAGCTGTCTCCTCTTTCTCCTTTACTAGAATCTGAGCTGAGTCCTCGCCCTTCCTTACTAGAATCTGAGCTGAGTCCTCGCCCTTCCTTACTAGAATCTGAGCTTGATACTCCACTTCTTTCACTAGAATCTTTGAACTTTCTCCTAATTTTATTGGAATCTCTGAGCTTACTCCTCCACTCCCTCGATGAGAATCTGAGCTTGCTCTTTCCTTCTTCCTTACTAGAATCTGAGCTGGCACCCCCACCTCCCTTATGAGAATGTGAGCTGGCTCTGCCCCTCCTGTACAAGAATCTGAAAAAAGGGCTGGAGAGGTGGCTTAGCGGTTAAGGCGCCTGCCTCCTAAGCCTAAGAACGGTGGTTCCAATCTCCAGGTCCCACATTTAGCCAGATGCAAAGTGATGCAAGGGCGCAATGCTGCACTTGACCACAAGGGGGCGCACACATCTGGATTTTCTTCACAGCAGCTGAGAGACTGCTGGTGCGCCCATTTCTCTCTGTCTCTCTGTGTGTCTCTCTCCAAAAAAAAAATAAATAAAAAAATTAAAAGTTTAAAAATATTTTTTAAAAAAGAATCTGAAAAAAAGGAGGAGACACAAATGACCATGTATTTTTATAATTTTAGAAAACAAATATCAGTACTTCTGTTTCCTTCCTCTTGTCCAGACAGACTGAGGTACCAGTTTATATCATCTGTTTTATTTCTTCCAAGAAATCCTTGGACATTTCACAGGCCAACCTCCTCCAATTTCCTATGCCTACTGTCCCTACCATTTTGGGAATAGACTACTAGTACATAGTTTCATTTAATTGTTTAATAATTATTTGTTATCATCATGAAGACATAGCTTCTCTTGCCCACCAAGAATAAGCATGTACCAGATTTGGATGTCTCCTGAACAGACCCAATTCCTGTAATTTGATTTCTATCGACTTTCTCATTTGATTTCTTTTTAAAGTTTTTTAGTTCATTTTTAATTTTTTTTCCTCCTCTTCTACATCACACTATGTCTCATAAGGTTTTGACCCAAACCATATTGGTAAGTTCTCTAATAGTTATTACCAATAACATCCACAATGCTACATTTCAGACTAAATCATAAACCATCAAACTGCTCAGTTGCATTTTACCAGCCGCCTATCTTATAGATTATAGTCTTGTATCCCCTAACCCTAGTCCCTGTTTCCCTGAGGGGTCCTCCTCAGTAGGGTTCTTAGTATTCACTGTGGGGTAATTAGGGCCTTGGTAGCTTCTGGGAGGAGCTGTACCTCAGAATATTTCTTTTTAAATTAAATATATACTTTTTTGACAAAAAAAAAAAAAAAGAATCTGAGCTGGCTTCTCCCCCTTCACATACTAGAATCTAAGATGGCTCCTCTCCCTCCCTTACTAGATTCTTGCTGGCTCTTCCTCCTCTCTTACTAGAATCTGAGCTTGTCTCTTCCTCTTCTTCACTAGAATCTGAGCTTGATACTCCACTTCCTTTTCTAAAATCTCTGAGCTTTCTCCTCACTAACTTTACTAGAATCTTTGAGCTGGCTCCTCCACTTCCTGTACTAGAATCTGACCTGGCTCCTCTCCCATCCCTAACTAGAACCTGAATTGGCTCCTGCCTGTCCCTTATTAGAATCAGACCTGGCTCATCTCCCTCCCTTACTAGTAATGACAAAGATTTAAAACTATTTGTAAAATTTGACCTATTATGCAACCTTTTCATTTTATCTGTGATTTTCAATCATCAGGAGGGATGATTATAATAAACCCATTGAGCTTGATGTGATGGCATACACCTTTATTCCCAGAACTGACAAGGCAGATGTAGATGGGTAGCTATGAGTTCAAAGCCAGCCTGAGATTTCATAGTGAGTTCCAGGTCAGCCTTGGCTAGAGTGAGACCCTACATTGAAAAACAAAAAATAAATAAATGAAACTATGGTCAAAACTCACCGAAGCTTTCACTTTAAATAGCCTAAATGTTGAGATTAGTTTTAAACTTTTTTTTTTTTTTTTTTTTGAGAGAGAGAGAGAGAGAGAGAGAGAGAGAGAGAAAGACAGAGATGGGCGTGCCAGTAATGTCTCAGCTGCTGCGAATGAAATCCAGATGCGTGAGCCCCCTTGTGGTCAAGTGTGGCATTGCACCCTTGTGTCACTTTGCATCTGGCTAAATGGGGGACCTGGAGATTGGAACCGCTGGAGATTGGAACCAGCATTCTTAGGCTTAGGAGGCAGGTGCCTTAACCCCTAAGCCATCTCTCCAACCCTGAGATTAGTTTTAAAAGAACCTATTATATATCACTTTTGGAAAACATCTAATATTTCCTTCTAAGGAAAGTACTCGAAGTACTTTAAAGTATCCTTTAAAAATTACAGAAAAACTATATGAGCCCTATCTCTTAAGGCAGGACACATACTGTCATCAGGACTTTTTATCATGATAAGGAAAATTCAGAATTGGTTCCAAAACTTTTCCACAGGAGCTTTTGAGAACAAAAATCCTAAAAAAAAAAAGGCTAAAACCAGGTGGTTTCATCAATTGAAAAGACGACATCACTCTCCCCTTCTGGCTTGCCTGTGCGGACAGTGTGTGGGTGGGCACCTGGGTCTGGAGTGAGTAGGTTAGACCTCTGCTTCCGAGAGTCTCCTCTCCTACTCCTTTTGTGAAGCGAGCATCACCCTAATACCAAAACCAGACAGAGATGCAATAAGAAAAGAAAACTATAGGCCTATATCCCTAATGAACTTAGATGCAAAGATCCTGAACAAAATCCTTGTAAGCCGAATTCAACATCAGAAGAATTATCCACCTTGACCAAGTAAGCTTCATCCTAGGGATGCAGGGATGGTTTAACACAGAGAAATCGGTCAACAAAATACACCACATAATTAAACTGAACCATAAGAACCACATGATCATCTCAACTGATGCAAAGAAGGCCTTTGACAAAATACACTACTTACTGATCAAAACACTGGAATGAATAGGTATGGAGGGTTTATATCTCAACATAATAAAGGCTATATATAAAGTTCCTAAAGCCCAAATAATACTTAATGAGGAAAAACTCAAGTATTTCCCACTGAGATTGGGAACAAGACAGGGGTGCCCACTCTCACCACTGCTCTTCAACCTCAAGTGAACAGTAGTGAAACTACTGTTTTAAAAAAACAAAAAGGTTTTGGGGCTAAGAGGAAAATGTTAGGTAAGCAGCATTCTCTGGTGAGTAGGAACATATAAAAAGTAACAAAGTAAAAAATGGGTAGGTGAACTACCCATCCCTGTATCTTTGTAAGCAGCTTTACTTATGAAATAGACAAATCTGAATCTGATCTGTATGTGACTAGTGAGATTCCAAGTAACTGGATGTAAAAAATAGCAGCTCAACACCCTGCATTTCCCTCTAGGAAAAAATAAAAACCAATCACTTTTATTTGGCTGGTACTACCAGGTCTGTAAGGTAGCAAGCTGTCATCTCCCACTAACCTTTTCCCTCTTTGTCTTTAAGGAAGAGGATGGACATTCTAATGCCAAAATCCTCAGTCTGTTTTTTTAAGCCAACCTTTCTTACTATTGTCCTTAAAAAATGTGATATAAATTTCAAACAAGATAGTGTTGATTTTCTAGAATCTTCATGTAAAAAAACAAATTTCAGCACCATAGGTTGTGAACACATCACTTTTGGTGAGGTCATGTTTTTCACTTGTAGCTCTAAGAGATTTTTTTTCAGGCAAAAGCAAAAATCTGAATGAGATAATCTCTCTCTGGCTTCATGGAATGCTGGACTATAGTCTCCCAGGTCTTCTCATCAAGTTGAAATGTCACTTTGCTGTTCTTATCAACAGACAGTGGATCTCTCACACTTTTTTTTTTTTAAAAGATTTTATTTATTTATTTATTTATTTATTTATTTATTTATTTATTTATTTATTTTATAGAGAGAGAGAGATACAGAGAGAGAAAGAGGCAGATATATGCAGAGAGAATGGGTGCACCAGGGTCTCCAGCCACTGCAAATGAACTCCAGATGCATACGCCACCTTGTGCATCTGGCTTATGTGGGTCCTGGAGAATCGGGCCTCGAACCAGGGTCCTTAGGCTTCACAGGTAAGTGAACCGCTAGGCCATATCTCCAGCCCTCTCATGCTTTTCTTTGACTTCTCACACTCTGAGGGCTGCTAATCCCTTTTCTACTTTCCTTTAGTCAGAGTCTTTTCCCATATACAAGAGCAGCTTTATTTAGATATTCATGGGTTATCTTTGGAAGCCTTATGCCCATATAGATGAAAAGGCAGCTGTGATGGGTGTTGCAGGGAAATGTGCAGCAGCCTGGCTCACATATCTTCTTCCTGGCCTCTTCTGGGGCCAGGTAGAGATTTTCCTGACTCAGATTTCTCACTTTATTCCATGGTGGCAGCTGTCTTTAGTAGAGTTTTATGGAGATCTTACCAGTAAGCAAGGTATCTCCAGAGATCAACAATCAGTCTGGTCAAAAATGATGATATTTTCTAAGGCTTGAGCGAAGACCATCAGTCGAGACTGGCATTTTACAGGTTACATATGACACAAGAAATCTCCTTTAGGCAAGAGGTCTAGGTGTTACTATTTTATTTTGATGACCATCTTATTTCTCAGTCATGAAGCCAGTGATGAAAAGATTAAGTTCTGTGTTAAATAACCTGCTTCTTTCATTTCTCTTTTTTTAAATCTCAGCTTATATCTATGAAATAGGAGTAATTGAAGAATCTACTTACAGGATATTAATAGTTAAAATAAAACTAATGATAAAAACAGTGTTCATAGTGTCTGAGAGCTGAAGACCAGACATTGCTATCCTCTTTCCAACATCTGTGCTGTTAGTGAAGCATGGATTAGCTAAAACTTAAACCCAGAAGTGGCCTAGCTCAAGTCTGGGCTAGAAGCCCAGTTCAGTCTGACTTGATGACGAACTGATGCTAATGAGCCAGTCCTGAGAAGTGGTTCAGATCATGCTGGCTTGTGTACACATGTATACACATCTTCAGGAGCCTCTGAATATGAGGCTGGGGTGGAAGAAGTGCTGCTCAGAAAATTCAGTGCTTGCAGGGAGGAAGGCTTGCTGCCATCATTTATTCCAAAATTTACTATTTAAGCCAGAGGCCCTCAAAAATTCTTGGGTCAAATGGCAACTTGGTCTCCTAGCAGTTTCTCAGAGTGCATGTAAGGCATCACAATACTACCTATTTAATTAGAAGTTAGTTCAAGCACTCTGATAGATATTTGTGTCCTAATATATTATAGAAATATATTGAGTATTATAAATTAATGTTACTATACAACTTTTAAAATACTGGAATCAGTTCAGGTGTGAATACTGAAATGTGCCACTTTTTTATATAACACAAAATTTTGATCCCTGCTGAGCTGTGATACAGTTGCACAAAGGTCATCAAAAGTATGTAGTATTGGGCTGAGGAACTGACTTGGTGGTGAAAATGGTTAGTGCTCATACCTCTTAAGCATGAGGGTCTTTCAAGCTGGATACCACCAAGTTCAACTCCCTAGAACCCATATGTTTAGTTGGGCATAACAATTTTTGCCTGTAATCCCAGTCTGAAGATGGGGTGGGGGGTTGCTGGGCATCCCTGAAAGACAGCAGTACCAGGATGAGAGAGAAACCCTGTCTCAAGGAAATACACACATGAGTGGTAAGAGAATACCTGACATTTTCCTCTGGCCTCACACATGCACACAGGGTACACACACATGCACACATCACACACCACATGCACATACTTTTTTCTGTATGGTTTGTAACAAAAGTATAAAATGGAAATAGTTGCAAATGAACTTTCTCTGATATAGTTAGCTCAAGTGTCACAGAATTTTCCTAGGAAATTTAAAATCTGTAGTAGAGCTCTGTGGGATGCTTGTATTGCAAAGGAGTGCCTTGACATATGGTTTGAAAACCATGGATTTAAAGCAGTTATGCCTCCTTTTACCTACAGGTCTCAGAGGCCACTATTGTATCTAACACTTGTGAAGATAAAATACAAGATTAAAATTTCCCAGCCTAGAGAACAGTCCAGTCTCACTCTTTACTGTGCAGAATAATAATATTATTTTCACACAAGATGATTTTCTGCATTGTGGTCCCTAGAAATTTTAGATTTCTGGGGAAATACCTCAGGAAAAACATTTAATCTCACCAGGAGTATTATATGTAGGTGGTCTGAAGTTTACATGTGAAGAAAGATGGCTGGATATATAGAATTTATTTATTTATTTAGGACATATTAGAACACCAGCAACTTAGAAAAGAGAGCTAACATATGACATTTTCTTATTAATGGGTAACAGAAAAACTTGAAAGGGCCCCAGTGGCTTTCCAAGTAAGTTTATTTGACCAAGTTCCCTAGGCAATCAATTTATGGATTCTCACCCTCCCTACAGTGTCCCAACAACACTAAACTATAGGAAACTTGATCTTTGAATTTTAAAGAAAGGCTTTTCAAGAAGAAAAAGATACTTTGCAAGTGTGATAAATCTACTGTTAGGAGTTTCACTGTACAAAGAGAAATTACAGTTATTAAATTCTCTGAAGATTACAAGGTAACAGTGCTTTGTACCACAAAGGCCAGAGCAGGCCCTTGTGATGCCTAACTTGCTAAGCACAAGGGATGCAGGCTTTGCCACTTGAAGGATTTTTGGCTACAGCGTAATACCAATAATGGGAATAATATCAGGTCATATAAAGTTGAGGCTTTTATTCTCTACAGAGCTGAGAAATGATGAGAGAGGAACTCTGGGAATTGTCCCTTTTGATTAAATATTTGAATCATGACTGAATGAGACAATCACATTCAACTGAAAATTACTTTGCTATCTCAAGCATACTGAGAATAAAAGACACTTTTGGTATCACAACTAAGACATGAAAATTTTATTTTCTGTGGGATTTGTATAGTTAAGAAAAAATATATTTGAATGGTATTTAATGTTTTAACTAAAGCTAACTAGCTCCATCTTTCTTATACCCATGCAGGATAAACAAATTCACAGTTTCTATGAGCTGATTAAAGATTCTCTATTGAAGTTCTCATCGGTTCTGAGCAAGATCAGACAAAAAAATCTTACATGTTCTCATACATTCTCAGGGTCACATCCAAATTGGCGTAGGCATCACATTCTGCTAATACTTATGGGAAGCCTTGGAGGGCAAGAGGTGACATTTTTTTTCTGTGGGCTGATTCACCTATCGATTTTTGCCAGGGTTAGCAATCTCTTTGTATTGAGGCTACAATCTTTCAGAAGAACTGTTAGAGTGTTGGAAAGGGGCAAGGGAGATGGCTCAGTGGGTAAACTAGACCTCAGTGCTGATCCCCACCACCCATGTAAAAAGTGTAAGCTGTGATAGTGTGCAACTGTAATCCCAGAACTGGGCATTTCGGGATAGGCAGATTCTGGAGGCATGCTGGCTAGCTTGTGGAGTAGAATTAGTGAGTTCAGTGAGTGATCATTGCAAAAAAAGTGGAAAGCAATTGAGGAAGACACCTTATGTCAACCTCTGGCCTCCAAACAGATGCCCATACACTACGTGTACATTTACACCTATACATGTGCGTCCATATGGGTAGGATTACATACACACACATATGCACAAAAGATTGTAGTAAAGATGGAGATTGTAAAACACTTCATGTATGTATAACTCAGTCCAAAAATGATGGCAATGGGGGAAGATGGCAACTACCTGACGATATAATTTCTTTAGCAAGACCCTCCCTCAACTATCAGTTCACAGTGCCACTAGTTCCAAAACCACTTTGGTGCCCAAGTCCCTCTTCGGGCTAAACTTTCATTCTATAATGCCCCATTCTCTTGTTTAAGCTTTGGTCAAACACAGTAACTGGGATTTCTTGGTGTGTACTCTGGTCTACTATTCCTATGGCTCCGGCTCTTAACTTCTACATGAAGCAGCATCTCCTCCATTATGTAATACTTCCTTCTCAAGGATTTTCTGACTTCTCGAGCCTCTCCTGAAGATTTCTATTTTCCTTTAACTTAACCCAGATGAAGACTTTGGTATATGCTCCCCTTCCCTTAAATAGAACCACACCTTTGTAATGGTACACACTCTACTAAAAACTCTGAATGTTAGTCACTATGTTTCCTTTTAATGTTGCCCTGCCAAATGAAACATCAGATAACTTAATAAAAGAGATTTCTCAATTCACAAATCTCTGTTTCTCTTGCCACATATATAATATAGTTGGATAGTAAATGAACATTTCAATTTGTATTTTTTTGGTCAAATTGTTTTGACCATTATTATCCACACTGGCACAATTAGTTATAAATTGCAATCGTGTCTTAAACTGAGGCCCTGTCTCTCTTCCTGACAAAATTCTGTGGTAAAAATGCTAGGAAGATAGAGGCTTGGGAGATGGCTCAGTGGATAAGAATGCTTGCTCTACAAGCAAGAGGACCCTAGTTCAATAATCCACCTACAAAGGCAGCTGTGGCCACTATGCCTTTCTTCCCAGTGCTGAGTGGGGTGGAAACAGAGGATCACTGGGACTTGCTGGCTGAAAACTGACACCTGACATCCGTCCTGGTCTGCACATGTATGCACAAGGCATATGCACATGTATGCATCACATACAGCATACATACTATACCAAATACTACACACCCCAAAAGTAGTAAAATGATAGAATAACTTTAGTGAGAGTCATATGATAAAATTATGCTGTATTTTGTAGACAAATATAGCTCTGTTAATGTTTTTGTTAAACTAACGTGTAATGTCTTCTATGTTTAGAAACCAGTGTCACTTCTATGACACTAAAAAATGGTGTGGCTGGTAGATTTACTTAATTTGCAATTCTTTACATATTGATCTCTCTTCTAGTATTCATATGTATTTTTACCCTAATCACACTGACTTGTTCTGACCCATATGACTCACTTTAGCCAGTGGAATGTAGGTGAAACTGATAGCGTCTGTCTAGTCCAAGTCTCAAAGTGGCATTTCTTATTTCTCTCACATTCATATGTTGACCAGAAAAGACAGTGTCCTTGTAAGGAAAGTGTAAGAGAAAAGCCAAAGAGAACACTGGATTTGATATCTACAGACAAGAAATTGTTTATTGAGAAAAACAGTGAGGGATGCAGCTTTCCTGTGGGATGCAGACTGAAGCACTGAGCCAGGCTAGGGTGTAAGTTTACAAGGAGAATTCTAAGAGAAACAGACTGGACCAGGTGCAGCTGATAAGAAAATTGTAGGTGTTTGTGTTCTTGTTCAGAATAGGCTTCTTCAGCCAGGAATATCTAAGGGAGGAGACTCAGATGGTCTCTGGTCCTTCAAGACCATCTAGGCTAAGGGGAGTACATCCATCAGGAAGGGAGCCAAACTTCTTTATTGCCCACAAGCTTTAGGGATAGCTATTAACTCTTTAGTTCCCTTTAGTTTTCAGGGAAGGCTTTTAACCCTTCAGTCCAGACTCTGGAAGGATAAACGAAATTGGGGAGAACTGGGTGTGAGTGGGACATTTTGGGGAGGACTGCATGGGCTGGGACTGGGGGCAAAGATTCCTCTCCAACTACTTGAAGCTGGGGGAGGCAGTAGATCTCTTAGGGTGTCCCATGCAGTCCTGTGGAAGTTGGATGTTCAGGGGCTGATATTCAGTGGCCATGAAGAATTCAGTGACTTACTGTGAAGTGAAGGCATGGATTCTGTCCAGGAGGAATTCAGTGAGGCATCTGAGTATTCAAGGACCAAAAGAGAGTATGAACATTATTTTAATCAGGGGAATAAAGTCCATGTCAGAGACAAGATAGGTGTAACTTGAAGGAAGTAGAGTTGTGAGATTTCTTAACTTATAGTAATACATATCCGAGTTGGTCACAGAAAGATGTCAGGTCACATGTAGAGAAATAATATTATTGGCTATTAAAAAGACTAATACAGCCCAAAATATTATTGGCTCTGGATTGGTAACATTTACCTCTCTATAATCATTGTAGTCCATCATTGAAGTCTTAGTCACACAAGTGTAGCTTTAGGGAGCTTTAGCTTTTAGTTTTCCATTTGCCAAAACTTATTTTGCAGTTTGTGTACATAGTAGGCTATTATCCCTCATCGATCTTATGAACAGGTAAGGAGACAGCTCTTCAGGAAAGTGATAGTTATCAGAGCCATTAAGAAAGAAATGCCTAGATCATGGGCTGGAGAAATAGATTAGCGGTTGGGGTGTTTGCTTGTGAAGCCAAAGGACTCAGGTTTGGTTCCCCAGGACCCACATAAGCCAGATGCACAAGGGGCACATGCATCTGGAGTTCATTTTCAGTGGCTAGAGGCTCTGGTGTGCCCATTCTCTCTCTGTCTCTCTGTCTCTCTTCTATCTCTCTCTCTCTGCTTGCAAATAAATAAATAAAATTAAATAAAAAATAAAGAAATGCCTAGATCATGTCAAATCTATTAGTCATTATGATCTGGTTATTATCCATGTATGAGTTTTCTTGCATGTGACATGACATTTACAGGTGACATGAATATGATATTTAAGGGTAAGGAAGGAGTTGTTAACTTGGATGGGAGGTTAATTGGAATTTGTGGAAATATAAAGACTTGGTTTAGGTAACATAGGAAGTATAAGAGGTTAGTAGTGAAGCAATATTTGAAATATCTTAAGTTATTTTAAATTCAGATATGATAGAGATTAAGAAATTAACTAATTCTGAAACTTAGGTTTAAGGATTTCTTTTTGTGTTAAGTCTTTAATACAGAAGGTTCACAGTCTTTACATACTTGTCCAAAGATCAAAAAGTCTTATCTTTAGGAGAACTAATAAAAGCATGTTAGGCTGAAAGGCTAAAACTTTGATTCGTCTTGATAATTTGTTATTATTAGTTGTTTATTTTATAAACATAATGAAATTGTGTTTTATAGAATTATACTGGTTATATAATATGATGAAACATATTTTATATAATTAGACTCAGTTTTATTTATTAGAATAAGTTTGTGGCAAATAAATAAAAGTCTTACCCAATAGGAAAACATATAAGAGTGTAACATTTAAGAAACCTATAGTTGTAAACAGGTGTCCTATGTAACAAAATAAAGACTTCGTTTTGATTTTTAAAAATATATTTTATTTATTTATTCATTTGAGAGAGAGGGAGAGAGGGGGGTGAAAGAGGGAGAAAGAATGGGTGCACCAGGGCCTCTAGCCACTGCAAATGAACTCTAGATGCATGCACCCCCTTGTGCATCTGGTTTACATGGGTCTTGGAGAGTTGAACCAAGATCCTTTGGCTTTGCAGGCAAATGCCTTAACCACTAAGCCATCTCTCCAGACCCAGTTTTGATTTTTTGTTTTGGTTTTGCAAGGTAGGGTCTAACTCTGGTCCAAGCTGACCTGGAATTAACTATGTAGTCTCAGGGTGGCCTTGAACTCTTGGCAATCCTCCTATCTCTGCCTCCCGAGTGCTGGGATTAAAGGCGTGCGCCACCATGCCCGGATTCCAGTTTTGATTTTTATGTCACATTCAGATAGAGTTTAAATAAATACACAAAAATAATGAAAATATCTTGATCTTGGGGCTGGAGAGATGGCTTAGCAGTTAAACACTTGCCTGTGAAGTCTAAGGACCCTGGTTTGAGGCCCAATTCTCCAAGTCCCACAAAATCCAGAAGCACAAGGTGGAGCAAGCGTCTGAAGTTTGTTTGCAGTGGCTGAGGGCCCTTGCATGCCCATTCTGTCTCTGTCTGTCTCTTTCTCTCTGTGTCACTCTTACGGAATGACTTGCTTTCCTGCGAAGACGGTTGAGTGCAGCAAGTTCAAACTTTACTCGTTTGTACAATCTAACAAGATGTACAACTTAGGAAATTCATTTCATTTCTAAAGTAGTTCTGTTAGAAAAGACACATCTCCATTGCCGAACACAATACTGTGTGAAATAAGTTTGTTCCTCTCAGAATGAGTTGCTTTCCTACGAAAAGGTTTGAATGCAGCAAGATCAAAGTTTCCTCGTTTGTGTAATCTAAGAAGATATAAAACATTGTAAATGCATTTGATTTCTAAAGTAGTTGTGTTAGAAAAGAAACATCTTCATTGCCAAACACTGTACTATGTGAATTATCCTAGCTCAGCTCTTGGAATGAGTGGCTTTCCTACGAAGAAGGTTCAGTGCAGCAAGTTCAAACTTTCCCCGTTTGTGTAATCTAACAAGATGTACAACTTGGTACATTCATTTTTATTTCTAATGTACTTTCTATAGAAAAGAAACTTCTTCATTGCCAAACACAGTACTCAGTGAAATAAGCTAGTTCTGCTCTCGGAATGACTTGCTTTCCTACAAAGATGGGTGAGTGCAGCAAGTTGAAACTTTCCACGTTTGTGTAATCTGACAAGTTTTACAACTTAGTAGATGCATTTGGTTTCTGAAGTAGTTTCTGTAGAAAAGAAACATCTTCATTGTCGAATACTGTAGTGTGTGTATTAACCTAGTTCAGCTCTCGGAATGAGTTGCTTTCCTATGAAGAGGGTTGAGTGCAGCACATTCAAACTTTTCTCGTTTGTATACTTTAACAATATGTACAAAGTCATAGATTCCTTTCCTTTCTAATGTAGTTTCTACAGAAAAGAAACATCTTCATTTCCCAATACTGTACTGTGTGAATAAGCTACTTCTGCTCTCGGAATGAGTTGCTTTCCTATGAAGAAGCTTCAGTCCAGCAAGTTCAAACTTTCCCCGTTTGTGTAATCTAACAAGATGTACAACTTAGTACATTCATTTCATTCCTAATGTCATTTATATAGAAAAGAAAAATCTTCATTGCCCAATACTGTACTGTGTGAATTAAGCTACTTCTGATCTCGGAATGAGTTGCTTTCCTACGAAGCGGGTTCAGTGCAGGAAGTTCAAACTTTCCCCATTTGTACAATCTAAGAAGATGTACATCGTCATGGATTTGTTTCATTCCTAATGTAGTTTCTATAGAAAAGAAGCATCTTCATTGCTGAAAACTGTACTGTGTGAATTAAGCTAGTTCTGCTCTCAGAATGACTTGCTTTCCTACAAAGACGGTTGAGTACAGCAAGTTCAAACTTTCCTTGCTTGTGTAATCTGACAAGATGGACAACTTACTACATGCGTTTCATTTCTAATGTAGTTTCTACAGAAAAGAAACATCTTCATTGCCATACACTGTACTGAGTGAAATAATCTAGTTCTGCTCTGGGAATGGCTTGCTTTCCTATGAAGACGGTTTCCTCCTTTGTGTAATCTAAGAAGATGTACAATTTAGAACATTCAGTTCATTTATAAAGTAGTTGAGTGAGAAAATAAACATCTTCATTGCCAAGCACTGTACTGAGTGAATTAAGCTAGTTCTGCTCTCCGAATGACTTGCTTTCCTACTAAGATGGTTGAGTGCAGGAAGTTCAAACTTTTCTCGTTTTGTAACCTAACAATATGTACATCTTAGTAGATTCATTTCATTTCTAAGTAGTTGCGTTAGAAAAGAAACATCTCCATTGCTGAACAGTGTACTGTGTGAAAGAAGCTTGTTCAGCTCTCGGAATGAGTTGCTTTCCTACAAAGAGGGTTGAATACAGCATGTTCAAACTTTCCCCGTTTGTGTAATCTAACAAGATGTACAACTTAGTAGATTCGTTTCATTTCTAAAGTAGTTGGCTTACAAAAGAAACATCTTCATTGTCGAACACTGTACTATGTGAATTAAGCTAGTTCTGCCTTCGGAATGAGTTGCTTTCCTATGAAGAGGGTTCAGTTCAGCAAGATCAAACTTTCCTCGTTTGTGTAATCTAACAAAATGTACAAAGTCATAGATTCATTTCATTTGTAATGTAGTTTCTATAGAAAAGAAACATCTTCATTGCCAAACATTGTACTGTGTGAATTAAGCTAGTTTTGCTCTCCGAATGACTTGCTTTCCTACGAAGAGGGTTGACTGCAGCCATTTCAAACTTTCCTCCTTTGTGTAATCTAAGAAGATGTACAACTTAGTAGATTCAGTTTGTTTCTAAAGTGGTTGCGTTAGAAAAGAAACATCTTCATTGCTGAATACTGTACTATGTGTAATAAGCTTGTTCAGCTCTCAGAATGAGTTGCCATCCTATGAAGATGGTTGAGTGTATCAAGTTCAAACTTTCCTTGTTTGTGTAATCTAACAAGATATACAACTTAGTAGATTCATTTCATTTCTAAAGTAGTTGCATTAGAAAAGAAACATCTTCATTGCCAAAAACTGTACTATGTGAATTAAGCTAGTTCAGCTCTTGGAAGGAGTGTCTTTCCTACGAAGAAGGTTCAGTGCAGGAAATTCAAACTTTCCTCGTTTGTGTAATCTAAGAAGATGTACAACTTACTACATACATTTCATTTCTAATGTACTTTCTATAGAAAAGAAACATCTTCATTTCCAAACACTATACTGAGTGAAATAAGCTAGTTCTGCTCTCGGCATGACTTGCTTTCCTACAAAGACGGTTGAGTGCAGTAACTTCAAACTTTCCTCGTTTGTGTAATCTGACAAGTTGTCCAACTTAGTAGATGCACTTGGTTTCTGAAGTAGTTTCGTTAGAAAAGAAACATCTTCATTGCTGAACACTGTACTGTATGAATTAAGCTAGATCTGCAATCGGAATGAGTTGCTTTCCTACGAAGAGGGTTGAGTGCAGCAAGAACAAACTTTCCTCCTTTGTGTAATCTACGAAGATGTACAACTTAGTACATTCGGTTTGTTTCTAAAGTAGTTGCATTAGAAAAGAAACATCTCCATTGCCAAACACTATACTGTGTGAAATAAGTTTGTTCAGCTCTTGGAATGAGTTGCTTTCCTACGAACAGTGTTGAGTGCAACAAGTTCAAACTTTCCTCATTTGTGTAATCTAAGAACATGTACAACTTAGTAAATGCGTTTGGTTTCTGAAGTAGTTTCGTTAGAAAAGAAACAGCCTCATTACTGAACACTGTACTGTGTGAAATAAGCTAGTTCTGCTCTCAGAATGAGTTGTTTTCCTACAAAGAGGGTTCACTGCAGCAAGTTCATACTTTTCTCCTTTGTATAATCTAACAAGATGTACAACTTGGTACATTCGTTTCATTACTAATGTACTTTTTATAGAAAAGAAACATCTTCATTGCCAAACACTGTACTGTGTGAATTAAGCTAGTTCTGCCTTCGGAATGCGTTGCTTTCCTACAAAGTGGGTTCAGTTCAGCAAGATCAAACTTTACTCGTTTGTGTAATCTAACCAGATGTACAAAGTCATTGATTCGTTTCATTTCTGATGTAGTTTCTATAGAAGAGAAACATCTTCATTGCCCAACACTTTACTGTGTGAATTAAGCTAGTTCTGCTCTCGGAATGAGTTGCTTTCCTACGAAGAGGGTTCAGTGCATCAAGTTGAAACTTTCTCCATTTGTATAATCTAACAAGATGCACAACTTAGCAGATTCGTTTTGTTTCTAAAGTAGTTGCCTTACAATAGTAACATCTTCATTGCCAAACACTGTACTGAGTGAAATAAGCTAGTTCTGCTCTCGGAATGACTTCTTTCTTACAAAGATGGTTGAGTGCAGCAACTGCAAACTTTCCTTGTTTGTGTAATCTAACAAGTTGTACAACTTATTAGATGCATTTGGTTTCTGAAGTAGTTTCCTTAGAAAAGAAACATCTTCATTGCCGAACACTGTACTGTGTGTAATAAGATAGTTTTGCTATCGGAATGAGTTGCTTTCCTATGAAAAGTGTTCAGTGAAGGGAGTTCAAACTTTCCTCATTTGTATAATTGAACAAGATGTACAACTTTCTGCATACGTTTGTTTTCTAATGTAGTTTCTATAGAAAAGAAACATCTTCATTGCCATACACTGTCCTGAGTGAAATTATCTAGTTCTGCTCTCCGAATGACATGCTTTCCTATGAAGACGGTTGAGTGCAGCAAGTTCAAACTTTCCTCGTTTGTGTAATCTAACAAGATGTACAACTTAGTAGATTCATTTCATTTCCAAAGTAGTTGCGTTACAAAAGAAACACCTTCATTGCCGAACACTGTACTATGTGAATTAAGCTAGTTCAGCTCTCAGAATGAGTGGCTTTCCTGCGAAGAGGGTTCAGTGCAGCAAGTTCAAACTTTACTCGTTTGTGTAATTTAACAGGGTGTACAACTTAGTAGATTCGTTTCATTTCTAAAGGAGTTGCATAAAAAAAGAAACATCACCCTTGCCAAACACTGTACTGTGATTGGGGCTTTGAACTCACATCCTCATGCTTGCATGGCAAGTGCTTTCCCATCTCTCCAACCCCAATGTGCCAGTCACTTTTTTGTTGTTGTTTTTTTGAAGGAGGGTCTCACTCTAGCCCAGGCTGACATGCTGGCCTCAAACTCACGGCAATGATCTTCTTACCTTTGCCTCCCCAGTGCTGGGATCCAACATGTGAGCACCACCATGCCCAGCTGGCCAGTCACTTTTAATACTGTATCTTGTAGAAGACTTTGGCTCATCCATATCTGGACCTCCACTTAGGGGTTCTTTCTTTTACCAACCTTCCCAGATGAGAGAGATCTTTGCAGATACCTCTCCCGGTGACTGGGGTAGAACAAGAGATCAGCACAGTAGTGCACACAAGCTAGATTGGGAACACTAGGTGTCCTGTCATTTGGTAAATCAGTCATGTAGCCACAACAGCCTGTATGGACATCACCTCCAAGACTGTGAAACCTACAGCCCCCATGAAGATCCCTGTAAGTAAATGTTATTTCTCTTACAAATTCAGATTCAGTTGAGCAGACTTCACCACCCTGAGGAAATATTTCAGATCCAGGGACACCTAAGTGCATTTTCCCATAAAAGAAACCCTTATGAATAAGGGAAAAAGCAGGGTCTGGAGAGATGGCTCAGCAATTAAGGTGCTTGCCTGCAAAGCAAAAGGACCAGGTTCCAGTCCCCAGGACCCGCGGAAAGCCAGACACATGAGGTGGCACATGTGTCTGATGTTTGTTTGCAGTGGGAGGTGGCCCTGGAATACCCATTCTCTCTGTCTCTCTATCTGCCTTTCTCTCTCTCTCTCTCAAATAAAGTAAAAAAAAAAAACAAAGTAATCAACTCTTAATAACTTAGATGTTGTGCAACATCATCTCATCTAAAAGTGGGTTTTCAGAAAGTTGACCCTTGGGACATTTTGAAATTAATAAAGGATGAATGCTGTACTGCCAGGTAGGAAATTGCAAAAGCTCTGCCTTGTTCAAAAATTATCTGGAAGAGCTGGAGAGATTGCTCAGTGGTTAGGGTGATTGCCTGCAAAGATGAATGATTGGGGTTTCATTTCCCAGTACCCACCTAAACCCAGATGTGCAAGGTGATGCATGCATCTGGATTTTGTTTAAAGCAGCTAGAGGCACTAGTGCTATGGCATCTCTCTCTCTCTCTCTCTCTCTCTCTCTCTCTCTCTCTCTATGCTTGGAAATAAAACAATTTTTAAAAATTATCTGGGTCTGTAGAGAGGTGGCTTAGTGGTTAAGTTGCTTGCCTGTGAAGCCTAAGGATCCATGTTCAACTCTCCAGATATCATGTAAGCCACATGCACAAAGGTGAGAGCAAGTGCAAGGTTACACATGCCCACTAGGTGGCACAGAATCTGGAGTTTGATTGCAGTGGCTGAGGCCCTGGCATGCAAATTCTCTCTCTTTGTCTCTCTCTGTCTCTTTAATATAAAAAAAAAAAAAAAAAAAAAAAAAGCCTCCACTTGGGAATCTTTTCTCTGGGCCAACCCTCCCAGGTGAGAGAGATCTTTGCAGACATCTCTCCTGGTAAACTGGGATGTAAGAAGAGATCACCACAGCAGTGCACACAAGCTACTATTGGAAACACTGGGTGTTCTGTCATTTGGTTGACCAATCATGTAGTCACAACAGCCTGTATGGACACTGTTGCAGTCATCTTCATGTCACTGGCAGATATCACCCAACAAAGAGCAGTTTCTGGGGGAAAATGGGTTTATTTTGGCTGAAAGACTTGAGGGGAATCTCCATGATGGCAAGGAAGAATGATGGTATGAGCAGAGGGTGGAAATCAACTCCTGGCCAGTATCAGATGGACAACAGCAGCAGGAGAGTGTGCCAAACACTAGCAAGAGGAAGCTGACTATAACACCCATGAGCCCATTGCCAACAACACACCTCCTCCAGCAGGGCTCCAATTCCCAAATTGCCACCAGCTGGTGACCTAGCTCAGGACACATGAGTTTATGGGGACACCTGAATCAAACCACCACAGATGTCATCTCTCAAGACCAAAGAATCTATAGCCTCCAGAAGGATATGTTATTTCTCTTCCAAATCAAAGTCATCTAATGTCTACCTGAATACTTCACTGTGAATCCATATTTATTTGAAAAAAAACACAAGAGCTGGAGAGAGGGCTCAGCAGATAGGGCACTTGCCTATGAAGCCTAAGGACCCTTGTTTGACTCTCCAGGTCCCACATAAGCCAGACATGCAAAGATAAGGTTCAAAGGTAGCACATGCCCACTAGGTGGCAAAAGCATTTGGATTTCAATTGTAATGGCTGAGGCCCTGGCACACAATTCTCTCTCTCTGTCTCTCTCTCTCTCTCTCAAAAATAAAAAATCAAAAGACACAGTTAATCTGAAACACATTTGGAATTCAGAAAATTGATATAAGAAAAGAGCTTCCAGATGCAATTTTTTTTTGAATTCCAGGTCACCCTGGGCTAGAATGAGACTTTCTTGAAAAAAAAAAAAAAAAAAAAAAAATAAAAAAAATAAAATAAATTCACAAGACACATTTTTTTTTCATTTTTATTATTTATTTTTTGAGGTAGCATCTTTTTCTAGGCCAGGCAGAACTGGAATTCACTATATAGTCTCAGGCTGGCATCAAACTCATAGCCATCCTCCTACCTCTGCTTCCTGAGTGCTGGGATTAAAGGCATGCTGTGCTACCACCCTCAGATTAGATATAAACTTTTAATTGACTCACCACAAGATGTGATTGCAAGTTACATTCTGAGAATCCATGCAGGCCATTGGTAACTCTACAGCATCTGAACTCATACCCAACTTGCTCCCTTTGTCCCAAATGCAAGAGGAAAATATAAGAAGAATTTCAGTATTGTACATGTTACTGTACTTTTCCAAACAGAAGGAAAAACGTCCAATGATAGGCTGGATTTGTGTCTCCCCCAAGGTTTCTCTGGTTAAACCAGTAATAAACATTGTGTATCTCAATCCAAAGATGGTTTTTAAGAGGGAAGAACTTTAAAAAATTATTTATTTATTTTACAGAGAGAGAGAATGGGTGTGGCAGGGCCTCTAATCACTGCAAATGAACTCCAGATGTATGTGCCACCTTGTGCATGTGGCTTACGTGGGTCCTGGGGAAGCAAACCTGGGTCCTTAAGCTTCACAGGCCAGGGCCTTAACTGTTACAGCCCTGGGGGGATCTTTTGTAATGTGATCATCAGGAGATAAAATTCCATCAAGGTGGAACCCTGGTAGATTTATAAGCATGGGGAGAGAAGATAAAACACAAATGCTTTATTGTCTTGCACCATGTGACTCACAGAAATCAGGTGATTAAGAGCTTATTAAGAGCAATTCTTTCACTATGGTCCATTTTTTTAACCCAATTAAGCCCATTAAATCCTTGGCCATGATAATTCCATTTCCCCATGTTTAATATCCCTTAAACAAACCTGGAAGATGGCATGTTCCCTTTCCATAGAACTACCCCAGACTGCACAACTTGAGAAGGTAGAGGGTGCCCACTCACTCATAACATCTCCACCCAAGAAAATTTCATCTGACATGTTCCCCACCAAGTGGACATATACCGCAAAAGGGAAGGGGTGGGCACCATTTGCAGACTTAAGTTTCTGCAGTGACCCTCCAGGCCAAAGAAGTAAAAAGCGATTTGAATAAAATTTCTCTCTGTGTCTGTCTGTCTGTCTGTCTGTCTGTCTGTCTGTCTGTCTCTCTCTCTCTCTCTCTCTCACACACACACACAGAGAGAGAGAGAGAGAGAGAGAGAGAGACATGTTCTCTCTGGGTTAATCAGGTCATTAGGAAAACAAGCTAAATTGGTAACAAGACAGATCCTAATTTTCAGATGACTGGTGTGGCCTTCTGAGCAAAAGTTCTGTGTATGAGCTGGAGAGATGGCTCAATGGTTAATGCACCTGCCTTCAAAGCCTAAGGATCCAGGTTCGATTCTCCAGGACCCACATAAGCCAAATGCACAAGGTGGTACATGCATCTGGAGTTCATCTGCAGCAGCTGGAGGCCCTGGAATACCCATTCTGTCTCTCTTCTCTCCCTCTCTCCCCCTCTCTCCCCTCTCTCTCTCTCTCTCTCTCTCTGCTTGAAAATAAATTTTAAAATTTCAAAAAAATAGTCATGCATGGTGGCACACACACACTCAGGAGACTGAGCTGCTTTACAACACATTTGTAATTAACCCACCACTGGCATGCTGAATGGCATGTGCATGAAAAGTGACTCAGAGAATGAACTAAAGAACACGGTGTGAATTGGGGCCAACAGAGACCCTGAAAGTATCTGCTCCAGAAGGAATATCCACCCCAAAGGCAATGATCTCTCTGCACTAATGGCTTGATTTGTCCCTATTACTTCCTGCAACACTTTCATGTGACTTCTGAGATATTTCCAAGACTACTAAATGAGATGTGTTTTGAAAAAGAAAATGGGGGACTTGAGAGATGGCTCAGCCATTAAGGCACTTGTCTACAAAACCTAACAACCCAAGTCTGATTCCCCAGTGCCCACACAAAGCCAGATGCACAAGGTGACACATGCTTCTGGAGTTTGTTTGCAGTGAATAGAGGCCCTGGCATGCCCATTCTGTCTCTCTCATTCTCTCTTCTTGCAAATAAATTAATTAATAAACATCTTAAAAAGGTAAATGATCAGAATTTATGAAATCTTTGTCAATGGAAACTATGTAATTTAATCTAATAAAAGCTTCTAGTATACATTGCCTCTTCTCAAAATCTTTACTGGCACTTTTCAAGTATCACCTCCTTTCCTTTAATTACTTCAAAACCTCACTTAGCCAACTTTGCCTTTTTCACATCTTTGTATGCAAGTCATTTCCTCCCACATCTCTTCTTACTGCCCTGCACTGTGGATTATAATTGCTAGGAATTCCCTTGACTTTCTCATTACTGAAACCTAAAGATCGTTCCTTTCCCCTGGCATGTCAGCAGCACATACCTTCTCCAATTTTGGGAGAAATATACTTTTTGAACCTTGACTGGTAAGCTGCTTAAATTCTACTGGCTTGTTCCTCTGTAACAGATCTGGGAGTCACAGCCTAATGTCTCAAAATTGTGCCACTGTCAGCCTTAGGGCAAGAAGGAAGGCCTGAGCCTGCAAAGCCCTGCTGTGGGTTACCAACATCTCCCCTCAGTCTCCTTCTCCCCAAAGAACGTGTGTTCATATCTTCTAAAGGGAATGATTCAAATGTTGAATGTTGCTGTTTTCTTTTTAAAAATATTTTTGTATTTATTTGCAAGGAGACAGGGGTGGGGTGGGAAGAACATGAATACACACACCAGAGCCTCTTGCCACTGCAAACAAACTCCAGGTGTATGTGGCAATTTGTGTATCTTGCTTTATGTAGGGACTGGGGAATCAAACCCAGGCCAGCAAGCTTCACAAACAAGTGCCTTTAACTGCTAAGTCATCTTCCCAGCCTACTATCTTCTTATAAAGTTTTCTCTTCCACTTTTTCTGGTTCTTAGATTGACTGCCATTTATTGTTAGTCAAGCTACTTAGCTGCTCTATGATCTCCATTCTGCTGCTAAGTCCATTCAGTGGAGATTTTCTTTCAAATATTATGTATTTCAGCTCTAGAACTTCTATTTGGTGTATACATATATATTCATATATGTGTGTATCAGGGATAGATAAGTGTTGGATATAAGCTTTTGCTTCTTTTTGAGATGTCATATATTTTCCTTTATTGCAAGAATATTTTTCTTCACATCATTAAAATATTATTGTTTTTTTTTTCAATTAATTCTAACATCTGTGGAATTTCAAGATGAGTTTGTTTGTTGTTGTTGTTGTTGTTGTTGTTGTTGTTGTTTGAGACAGGGTTTCATGCTATCTGACCTGGACTTTACTATGTAGTCTCAGGGTGGCCTTGAACTCATGGTGATCTTCCTACCTCTGGCTCCAGAGTGCTGGGATTAAAGGCATGTGCCACTACACCCAGCTAAGATGAGTGTCCTTCATTTGAAGAATGAGTCACAGTTTTCTGTGCAGTAGTTAAGAATTATATCTACATATTATAGCTATGATATTGTGGAGGTTCTGGATTATGTGACATCCTTCAAGAGTGATACTTTCTGGTTGCCTTAGAATCCACACTCTGTGCCTTGGATGGGACACTAACTCTTGTTTGGTTCTCTTCTCCTCAGGTAGGCTGCTCTGAGTTTGAGTCCTGCATAGATGGCAAACCCAAGACAGAGTGGTACATATTTGACTCCCAGTACTTGGTGCTCCTCCCACCTTCCTCCCCTTTTCTGGAGCCTGCCTCCAATACACTGCTCACTGACTGCAGCTGTATTAAGCTCTGATCTAGGTTTTTAGGCCAGAGATGGAATCTTCCCAAGCTTTGGATGTTTTGTGTGGTAATGCTGGGGCTTACTGTCCACCTAGATTGTTCTTTTCCTTTGATCTGTTTTCCATATGACAGGTCCTCCTCTCTAGAATGTATCTGCTTTGGGTCATTTCCTATGACCTTATTTAGAAAGTTCACTTTACAGCACAATCTCAAGAGCATGGATCCAGTTGGAGCTTTCATAGCTGCTACAGAAACAAGTTGCCTGAAAATGTAATGACCCTTTATGCAGTCTTGCTTCACAAACTGAATCCTTAAATGTTGGTTATTCTGGGTAACTGGCTTGTCTTCTATGTTGCATGTTAGTTTTCATCAAATATATGATAATTATCATTCATTTATCTATCTATCATCTATCCCATGCTGGTTTTGAACTCCTTATCCTCCTGCCTCTGCCTCTTCAGCAATTTCCTGCCAGTGTGCACCACCACAACCGACTAGCTATCATCTATCTATCAGCTGACTTCCACCATATATCTACCCAAACAACAAGATCAATAGTGAATGTTAGGAAATGACCAGAAATATTTTAGTTTACTTTTATAGATATGAATTAGGAAGACAAATCTGAGGTGCATAACTAGACCATGAGTGTACTTCAATATTTGAGATTTTCAGGTTTCAATTTTCCAGCTCTATGTCACTCAGACTTTGTAGCTTGTTGTGCCCCACGTTGGGCACCTGTTGCCGCGGTTTTTTTTTTTTTTTCCTTCACCACCGGCAGGTAGAGCGGAAGAGAGAGAGAGTCGGGCCAGCTGCTTCTCGAGGCTGAGCGGGAAGGCGGGTGTCGGCAATTCAAAAAACCTCCCCAAGCCACCGGGGAAAAGAAAACCACATTGAGCCGGAAGTCCGTCTGGCGGAAATCTCTCCGTTTATTGTCATGGGGAGGTATTTATATATTTTGAGGAAGAGGATGGGAAGAGAGGATGAGAGAAAGGTATAAGGGCCAATATTATTTCACCACGTCAGCAGTAGCTGGGCGAGGCAGTTTCAGCTTAGGTGCTGAGTCACTCCAAGGACAGGTCGCAAAACTCTACTCAGGCTCCGGAAGTTCGACTAGGCCTCACCGGGAGCCAAGTACAGGTAAACTCTGGCTGGGCTCAGAACCACTAGGCCTCACACCGGGCAGGGCCCAACAGTAGCTGTCCTTTGCTTTTGGTATGTGTCCTTCTGGATTTCATATACTCAACAACTTTTGCATGCTAAGAGTTTTGTTTTTGTTTGTTTGTTTGTTTGTTTGTTTTTTTTTTTTTGAGGTAGGTTCTCACTCTTACCCAGGCTGATCTGGAATTCACTGTATTCTCTTTGTTGTCTCAGGTTGGCCTAGAACTCATAGCAGTCCTCCTACCTCCACCTCCCAAGTGCTGGGGTTAAAGGCATGTACAACCATGCCTGGCTCCAAGGGCTCTTTTATCTTTATTCTATTAAGTTAGCTTCACTCGAATCTTACAATTTTCTTGTTCCTCAGTTTCCTTTTCTCTCTTTGTTCTTTTTATACAATTGACATTTTATGTCATATTTCTGAAGGATGGGAATCAGAGATTAAAATATCAGAATGGTGGAATTCTCCCAAACACTCTTCTCTCCTTGGCTTATACATGATCAGCTTCTAACTGTGCCTTCTTTCATCTTTTATGCATATTCTTCTGCTTCTAAAATTCAGTACAGCAAGGGAGGTGCTGGGAGCAATAATCTATCTTCCTTCAAAGGAAGAATGGAGAGTAGAGATGGTGAAAATTTTATTTTTTTCTATTAAAATAACCCAATTCCAGAACTTCTGAATTTAATTCAAAGGAGATATAATTAAAATATTCATACATGTGTTATCCTAATTTTTTTGGAGAGAGACACAGAGACAGAGAGAGAGAGAGAGAGAGAGAGAGAGGAAGACAGAGATGGGCGCGCCAGCAGTGTCTCAGCTGCTGTGAACGAAATCCAGATGTGTGCTCCCCCTTGTGGTCAAGTGCAGCATCGTGCCCTTGCATCACTTTGCATCTGGCTAAACGTGGGACCTGGAGATTGGAACTGCTGGAGATTGGAACCAGTGTTCTTAGGCTTAGGAGGCAGGCACCTTAACCCCTAAGCCATCTCTCCAGCCCTGTTAACCTCTTTTAACAAACTATTTAAAATAAAGTACACAAGCAATTCTATTTTCTGTTAAACTGGAAACTTTTTAATGAAAGGAGCATATATATACTTTTTTGTTTTTATATTTTGTTTATTTTTATTTATTTATTTCGTTGAGAGTGACAGAGAGAGAAAGAGGGAGAGAGAGATCAGAGAATGAGCACAACAGGGCCTCCAGCCACTGCAAACAAACTCCAGATAGCATGTGTCACCTTGTGCATCTGGAATTAATAAAATATAAAATTGATTAAAATTTCAACAATTTGCTTTTGGATCAGCATTTTTGTTGACCCAGGTTCCAGGCCTTCTACAATTGTGCTGCAATTTTGCCAGTGGCAATATAGAACCCAATTTGTTTTTTTATTCAAAGGACACTGTCCAATGGGTAATTGATTTTTTTTTTTTTTAATTCTGAGGTTTTTTTTTTGGGGAATTGAGCCTTGAACCAGGGAACTTAGACTTCACAGGTAAGCTTTAGAATGTAAAGCAGGTTAATATTTTATATAACCACTAAGTAGGATCTTGGTCTAGCCCAGACTTCTGGAATTCACTAAAAGTCTCTCTAAAACTGACTCTCTCTGCCTCTCTCTAACTTGTCAGCAAACTTTTTCTCTCATATAAGATATAAGTAATTGTGTTCCAATGAATTAACAGTCTAATAATTATTAGTTTTTCACATGACATTGCTAAGGCAAAACTATACTCTGTAAACATTGTATAACTGTTAAGTCTTATTGTCTCAAACTTTATTTTAAATTTCCAAAACTTGAATGTATAAACTTATTATATAGGATGTTCCCAATGATTAAGTTTATTCTAACACACAAAAAAATGTAAGGACTTTTCTGTTGTTGGAAATGACTAGTTAGATTTGTTTATTTTAGCTCACATATAACAACCTCAGATGAGAGAATTTAACAAAGAACTAGGATTTAGGTTACACCTCCAGTCTTGTACTCAATAAAAGTGCTGTTTCCAAAGTTCCATGATGCATGAACCATGCCAAAACAGCCTAGGGGAGAAAAAGCAAAAAAAGAAAACAAAATCTGCAAAATACACTCTTCTACTAAAATGAGTCCTGGAGAATCAAATCCCTTTGGCAGGGAGTTTATAGGCAGCCTCCAAATGCAGGATTTTAACCAACTAAGCCAAACTCTCTGGAAGAGACCCAGCAGCCCATGGATATATACATTTTTGAAAGGAATTTTATTCTATATAACAGGTTATATACTCTTATATAAGCCCACAACACAGCAAAGAAGGACCCAAGCAGCTGTGTAGCATAGCTGAGATCAAAGCTGTCCCAAAAGGTAACTGGGATTACACTAGGTCAGTACCTGTAAAATAAGCCTAGTATATAGGCTTGCATCAGAAGGGCTAATTGCACCATCCATGTCAGAGTAAATTATATGTTAATCTTATGGATGGTCAGATTTGACTTTCTTAAATAAGCTATATTTTGGGGTGCTCATTTTTTGCTTCCTAATTTATATTGCCTTTGTTTCCTATTCTATCATTCATTGGGGAAGGGTCTCACTTGGTCACAAGCTGACCTTGGAACCCTCTTAGCCTCCCAGTTGACAGGAATAAGGGTGTGGGGCAACACACATGCTTAGGGACTGTGACTTTGTTAGAGGATCTGTTTGTCATAATACCTACTTTTGCACAAATACTCTGTGCTGTTTTTCATTGAATGGGTACATTGTTTAGTTAAGTTTTTAGAGTTTGTCTGTATTCTGTTCCATTCAGCCTACTTGAATACTCTCATATCAGGCAAACCCAACACCTAGGGTCACTTTTATGGTTACCCTGAGTTTCTTAAGAGCCACACCTAACACCTTAAGCTCCTACCCTGAAGATATATAACATCAGATTGATTGATACATCTAATATTACTGCAGATAATTTGAAAACCCATGCATTAAATTAATCCAATGCAAAAATCTCTACATTATAATACAAGAAACACAAAAAATTAAGACAATATAAATCCACCAAAAAGTATTAATGCATCAGAAATTACCTTCAGTAAGATTGAAGTAAAGGAAATGCTTGAGAAAGATTTCAAAAGAATGATTATAAATATGTTCAAAGAAATCAAAGAGGAAATCAAAGGAATCAAAAAACACACAGGAAACAAATTTAATGAAATAACAAGGTTAATACTAGACATAAATAAGAAAAGACAAAGTAATAGGAAGGTATTAATGGGAATTTCAAGATATGTGGGACACTATGAAAAGATCAAACATAAGAATTCAGGGTATAGTAGAAGGAGAAGAATTTCACTCCAAAGGTATAGTAGGTGTTCAACAAAATAATACAGGAAAACTTACCCCAAATTGGGAAAGAGATGCCAATGCAGATACAGGAAGCTTTTAGAACACCAAACAAACAAAACTTGGAAAGAACTTCTCCCTGCCATATTATAATTAAACTACCAAGCATACAAACCAAAGAAAATATATTGAAAGCAGCTAGAGAGAAAAAGCAAGTCACCTACAAAGGCAATCCCATCAGAATCACAGCAGATTACTCAACACAAACTTGAAAAGCTAGAAGTGCTTAGAGTGATGTGTTCATAGTTCTGAAAGATAACAACTGTCAACCAAGGTTACTTTATCCTGCAAAGCTATCCATTCAAATAGATGGAGAAATAAGGATATTCCACAACAAGAGCAGACTAAAGGAATATTTGAAGACAAAACCATGTCTACAGAAAATACTTGAAAGGATCCTCCATGCAGAAAAGAAAGAAAAGCACACATATAAGTAACCTGGAAAAACCAAACCATACTCCAATATTTGTTAATAAAAGAGAGCAAAGGTAAAACCAGAAGAACTACAAAACAAGAAAAATGGCAAAAATAAACACACACCTTTCAATAATAACTTTTAATATCAATATCTTGAATACCCCAACCAAAAGACATAGGTTTGCACACTGGGTTATATACCAGGACCCTTCAATTTGTTGCCTCCAAGAAACTCACCTTTCTACAAAGGATGGACACTATCTTAGGGTGAAAGGTTGGAAAACGGTGTTTCAAGAAAATGGGCCAAAAAACAAGTAGGGCTCACTATCCTAATATCTGGAGAGTAAGCTTCAGACCAACATTAGTTAGGAAAGATAAGGAAGATCACTTTATATTGATTAAAGGAATGTTCCAACAGGAGGACATTACAATCCTAAACATATATGCACCTAACATGGGGGCTCCCAATTTCATCAAACAGACGCTGTTAGAACTAAGGTCACAGATAACACCACACACACTTGTAGTGGGTGACTTCAACACCCCACTCTCACCAATTGACAGGTCATCCTGGCAAAAAATAAACAGATGCTTCTGGATTAAATGAGGTCATAAAACAAATGGACCTAACAGATATATACAGAATATTTCATCCAAATCCTGAAGAATACACATTATTTTCAGTAGCACATGAAACATTATCTAAACTAGACCATATACTAGGACACAAAGCAAACCTTAACAAATATAGGAAAATTGAAATAATTTCTTGCACTCTATCAGATCACAATGGGATCAAACTACAAATCAATACAAGAAAACATACACAAAATTATGGAAAATAAACAATACACTACTAAATGATACATTCATCATTATAAATGAAGAAATTAAGAAGGAAATCAAAAAAATTCATGGAGTCAAATGATAGTGAGAACACAAAATACCAAAACCTTTGGAACACAATGAAGGCAGTCCTAAGAGGGAAATTTATAGCTTTAAGTGCCTATGTTAAGAAATTAGAAAGGTCACAGGTAAACAACTTAATGCTACACCTTACGGCCTTGGAAAAAGAAGAACAAGGCAAACCAAAATCAGTAGATGGGAAGAAATAATAAAGATTAGGGCAGAAATTAATGAAATAGAAACCAAAAAACAATCCAAAGAATCAATTAAACAAAGAGTTGGTTCTCTGAAAGGATAAACAAGATTGATAAACCCTTAGCAAATCTGACCAAAAGAAAGAGAGAACAGACACAAATTAATAAAATGAGAGATGAAAAAGGCACTATTACAACAGATACCAGAGAAATTAAAAAAATCATAGGGACATACTATAAGAGCATATACTCCACTAAGTTTGAAAATCTGAAAGAAATGGATGATTTCCTTGATTTATATGACCTACCTAAGTTAAATCAAGATGAAATTAACCACTTAACTAGACCTATAACAAGTATGGAGATCCAAGCAGTTATAAAAAAAATCTCCCAACTAAAAAAGTCTAGGTCCAGATGGATTCAATTCTGAATTTTACTGAACCTTCATGGAAGAACTAACACCAGTGCTTCTGAAACTTTTCCATAAAATAGAAGAGGAAGGAATCCTACCAAACTCCTTCTATAAAGCCAGCATCATCCTGATCCCAAAACCAGACAAAGATAGCACCAAAAAGGAAAATTACAGAACAATATCCCTCATGAACATAGATGCAAAAATTCTCAACAAAATATTGGCAAACAGAATACAAGAATATATCAGAAAGATAATTAACCCCAACCAAGTAAGCTTTAATCCAAAGATGTAGGTATGGTTCAACATATGCAAATTGATAAATGTAATACATTATGTAAATGGACTGAAGGACAAAAATCACATGATCATCTCATTAGATGCAGAAAAAGCATTTGAAAAAAATCCAACACCCCTTCATGATAAAAGTCCTACAGAGACTGGGAATAGAAGGAACATATCTTAACATAATAGGGCTATTTATGACAACATAATACTAAATGGAGAAAAACATGGAGCTTTTCCACTAAAATCAGGCACAAGACAAGGGTGTTCACTATCCCCAATTTTATTTAATATAGTACTGGAAGTCTTAGCCATAGCAAAAAGGCAAGAGACATTCATAAAAAGGATACAAATTGGAAAGGAAGAGATCAAGTTATCATTATTTGCAGATGATATGATTCTATACATAAAGGACTCTAAAGATTCTACCAGCAAACTGTTAGAGCAGATAAACACCTATAGCCATGTAGCAGGATACAAAATAAACACACAGAAATCAGTATCCTTCCTATATGCTAACAACAAACACACAGAGGATGAAATCAGAGATTCACTCCCATTTGCAATCGTATCAAAAAAATAATAAAGTACCTTTGGATACACATAACCAAAGAAGTGAAAGATCTCTACACTGAGAACTTTAAAACACTCAAGTGAGAAATTGCAGAAGACACTAGGAAATGGAAAAACATACCTTGTTCTTGGATTGGAAGAATCAATATTGTGAAAATGGCAATCCTACCAAAACCAATCTACATATTTAATGCAATCCCCATCAAAATTCTAACAGCATTCTTCACAGAAATAGAAAAAACAATCCAAAAATTCATTTTGAAGCACAAAAAACCTCAGATATCTAAAACAACTTTGAGCAACAAAAATAAGGCTGGTGTTATCACCATACCTGATTTTAACCTACATTACAGAGCCATAGTAACAAAAATAGCATGGTACTGGCACAAAAGCCGACATGTAGATCAATGGAACAGAATAGAGGACCCTGATGTAATTCTGGGTAGCTATAGCCACTGACCTTTGACAAAAATGCCAATAATACTCATTGGAGAAACTCTTCAGCAAATGGTGCTGGGAAAACTGGATATGTATCTGTAGAAGGATGAAAATACATCCTTATGTCTCCCCATGCCCAAAAATCAAGTCCAAATGGATCAAAGACCTTAATATCAGACCTGAAACTCTGAAACTGATAGAGGAAAAAGTAGGGGAAATCCTTCAACATATTGGTCTTGGCAAAGACTTTCTGAATATAATCCCAATTGCTCAGGAAATAAAACCACAGATCAACTGCTGGGACCTCATGAAATTACAAAGCTTCTGTACAGCTAAGGACACTGTGAATAGAGCAAAGAGGCAACTGACAGAATGGGAGAAAATCTTTGCCAGCTATACATCTAACAGAGGGTTAATATCTAGGATATACAAAGAACTCAAAAAATTAAATAATAAGAAATCAAACAACCCAATTAACAAATGGGCTATGGAACTAAATAGAGAGTTTTCAGAAGAAGAAATAAAGATGGCATATAAACATCTAAAAGTGTTCTATATCCCTAGTCATCAGGAAAATGCAGATTAAAACTATGTTGAGGTTCCATCTCACTCCTGTCAGATTGGCTACCATCATGAAAACAAATGACTATAAATGCTGGTGAGGATGCGGAAAAAAAGAGGAACCATTCTCCAATGTTGGTGGGAATGCAAACTGGTCCATCTCTTGTGGCAATTAGTGTGGAGGTTCCTGAGACAGCTAAATATAGATCTACTATATGACCAAGCTATACCACCCCTAGGCATAAATACTAAAGACTCATCTCACTACTTTAGATATACTTGCTCAACCATGTTTATTGCCACTCTATTCACAATAGCTAGGAAATGGCACCATCCTAGATGTCCCTCAACTGATGAGTGGATACTGAAGATGTGGCACATTTAAACAATGGAGTTCTACTCAGTGATAAAGAAAAATGAGGTTATGAAATTTGCTGGAAAATGGATGGATCTGGAAAATGGATGGATCTGGCCTTAGTGAGGCAACCCAGCCAGGCCCAGAAAGCCAAACGTCACATGTTCTCTGTCATATGGGGATCCTAGCTACAAATGATTGGGCTTCTATGTGAGTAAAAATAAAACTCAGTAGCAGAAGCCAATAAGCTAGAAAGGGGATATAAAGGGAATAGAAAGGGAGGGAGAGGGACTTAATAGGATGGTACTGTATATATGTAAATAGAAGAACATATCAATGGGGTTAAAAAGGCTTAAGTGAGGTCAGGGGAAGAGATTGAGTAAAGAATGGTGGAGGGAAGGCTAATCAAAATATAAGAGGATATAAATAAGTCATATGGAAACCTACTTTTCTGGACAATGGAACACTCAGAAGCCAAAGATTGTTACTAGAAAATTTTCAGTGCTAGGGAGGGGATACCTTCCAGTGAGCTGTTGGCCAGGGAGTTCACAGATACCCCCAAAACATTAAAGGCCATTGCTGAAGCCCTTGGTTTCCCACCAGGAATAGACAGTAAGACCCTATTGCTGAAGGCTCCACATACGTGGGTGGCAAGTTCACTGAGAAATCCTGCTGGAGCTGAGCTGAAAGCCTCCTCCATGTTGACCAGCTGACAAAAAGTTGGAAAAAGATACACTGCACGCAGTTCAATTGGAGAGAGAAAACATCAGTGAAGATACTCAACAGTGAACACTGCAACCTTTACATCTGGCCAGCCAGGCCAAATGAGCCAACGGGTGCAATAGTAGCATGTCTGTTATGGGGGAAACCAACCACTCTCTAATTGGACTAGAGTCCTGCTCCATGGGAGGGAATACATCCCTGGTACTGAAAACCTATGACAGGAGTAGTCATGAGCCCTAGTGGTGTAACTTCTACTGGTATCATACTAAATGTATATACTATGCTCACCAAACTGCCCAGTAAGCACTTCTCTCAATGTCCACACCCATATATTAATGCTACTCTCACTTGTGGTTAGAGAAGCTTCTCTTTTCAGATGGTGGCGACCTTGGGATGACTCGGAAGGCACCATGCTGCTGAGAAGAAGTGACAGAGGGGTGCTCAGCACTCTCATACCCACTGTCCAAGGCTCAGGGTCCATTGCAGAAGAGGGTTTAGAAAGAATGTAAGAGCCAAAGGAAGGGTAGGATGCCTTACAACGTGCTCCTATAGACACAAAATGGCCTCGATATCCATGACCTCACAGTGCCAGACACTACCTACACAAGACCATCATAATAGGAGGAAAAGATTATGACATCAAATTGTAAAGAGGGACTGATTGAGAGGGGGAGGGTATATGATGGAGAGTGAAATTTCAAAAGAGAAATTGGGGGGAGAAAGGGAAGTACTATGGGATATTTTCTACAATTAAAGAAGTTGTCAATAAAAAATAAAAATAAAAAAGTGCCGGGTGTGGTGGCGCATGCCTTTAATCCCAGCACTTGGGAGGCAGAGGTAGGAGGATCACCGAGAGTTCAAGGCCACCCTGAGACTACATAGTTAATTCCAGGTCAGCCTGGACCAGAGGGAGACCCTACCTTGAAAAACCTAAATAAATAAATAAATAAATAAATAAATAAATAAAATATGTGCTATTTCCATTTCTATCTGATTACATTTTGAAATATTAAAACAACAATTAAAAAGTATTCTCCAAAATAAATAAGCCAGCTGCATGTTAGACTATCTCCAGCCTGTTTTGATCATATACCTGCTTATGTTTGTGCCATAATCAAGTCTGTTAAAGGAAACTGGTAAGGGGGAAATAGAGTTCCACATGATTTAAATAGTAGATTTTCTGCATACCTGCCTAGCACAGTAGTTTCTATAAGGCAGACTGTCTCAGCCTTGTTGACCACTGCTGGTCTGCATGAGATGTTTTTCCAAGGCAGATGCTTGATGAATAGTCTATATTCTAAAACACTGTAACATTAATCAGTATTCCAATTTCTCCATTTGCTCTCTTCTCAAAGCTCTTTTTTTTAATCTTATATGCCAATTGTTTTTATCTTACCTATAAAATAATAATATATAATTATATACAATATAATTTTGGGGATATCACTGACTACTTTCCCCTCATTCCTATTCATGTATAAATCTTATGCAAAATCATACAATGAGAATGTCCCCTGTATGTTAAGGCTAGAGATGCTTTTAGTTCAATAGAATCAAAGATTTTAACAGGGGTTCAGAAAGCAAATGGTTTTCAACCAAACCAGTAACTGAGTCTGTTTAGTTGACTGTGGGATATTAATAGGAGAGTCGTAGTTGTACTAAATGCATGTACCAAATATAATTAAATGAAGACCTCATGGTAAAAGGTTTACTGTCATTATTATATATTTCATTCTTTTTCACTAAACCAAACACATTAAGGAAAAAACAAGTAACATGCATTTAATATGTATCATATAATATAAATACAATGTGTATAATATATATAACTCATAAGATAATCTTTTAAAATAGTTTTATTTATGTAATAGAGACAGAAAGAGAGTGAGTGAGTATGGGCACACCAGGGTCCTCCTGCCATTGCAAACCACTTGTGCATTTGGCTTTATGTGGGTACTAGAGAATCAAATCCAGGCCATCAGGCTCTGTAAGAAAGCACCTTTAATTTCTAAGCCATCTATCCAGTCCCTATAAAAGAATCTTAAGGTGACTTTCCCATTACTTCTTTTCTTCTTGAGATAGGGTCTCTGTCTCCCTCTAGTCCAGTTTGGGCTGGAATTCATGATGCAGTCAGTCTCAGGCTGGCCTCAAGCTCACAGTAATCCTCGAAGCTAGGCCTCCCGAGTACTGAGATTAAAGGCATTGTGCCACCATTCCCAGCCCCACCCATTAAGTCTTGTTGGATTTTACTTTTGGGGATTTGCCTCGAGTTGATTCTATACAGCTAATATTATTCCAAGTCTGCTTTCCAATTATACTTCTTTACATTATAGTAACAAAATATTCCTATTCCCTTCCTCCCAGCCTTTGCATTACTGCTGTCATTTATTCTGCACTCATGTACAGTGCTACATTAGCAAATACATTATCTTGAACAAACTGTTAAATGTCACATCAATTAAGGATATGAAATTCTTGGGCTGGAGAAATGGCTTAGCAGTTAAGGCATTTGCCTGTGAAGCCAAAGGACCCAGGTTCGATTCCCCAGGACCCACATAAGCCAAATGCATGAGGGGCACATGTATCTTGAGTTTGTTTGCAGTGGATAAAGGCCCTGTCTGTCTCTCTTCTCTCTCCCTCTCCCTTTCTCTCTCTCTTTCTCTGCTTTTGAATTTTCTTTCAAAGTAGGGTCTTTCTGTAGCCTTGGCTAACCTGAAATTTATGATGTAGTCTGAGGGTGGCCTTGAACTCATGGCCATCCTCCTACCTCTGCCTCCCAAGTGCTGGGATTAAAGGTGTGTGCCAGTATGCCTGATTTGAATAATTTTAATGTACAGAATTCTGGGTTAATCTTTGTCTCTTACCACTTGAAATATTTCATTCCATTCTTTTCTTGGTTGCATGACTTCTGAAGAGAAGTCAGAATACAATCACCTGTATTCTTCTGTATATAAGATGCCCACTGTCCCATCCCTTGGATTCTTTTAAGATTATTTTTCCTCTACCAGTAATCTTTTGTGGAGCAAGACATAGAGAGAGAGGGAGAGGAAGACAGAGATGGGTGCACCAGCAGCCTCTTAGCTGCTGTGAATGAAATACAGATCCGTGTGCCCCCTTGTGGTCAAGTGCGGCATTGTGCCCTTGTGTCCCTTTGCATCTGGCTAAACGTGGGACCTGGAGATTGGGACTGGCGTTCTTAGGCTTAGGAGGCAAGCGCCTTACCACTAAGCCATCTCTCCAGCCCTACCAGTAATTTTTTAGTTCAAATATGATATATCCAGGTTTTGGGTTAATTTTTTTTTATTTTTCAGTACTTGCAGTTTGGCATTCTTCATGTTCCTGGAGCTATACTTTAGTGACATTAATAGAGGGGATTTCTTAAGTTATCATTACTTCAAACATTGCTCCCACTACTTTCTCTTTTCCTTCCACCTCTTGGATTCCCATTACCTGTAAATCACACATTATATACTTGCATAGAGCCATCAGATAATATGTTTTCTTCAGGCTTTCTCTTTGCTTTTCAGATTGGAATTTTGTGTCATACCCTCCAGCTGAGAGATTCTTTCTTGGCTATTTACAGCCCATTAATAAGCCAAGCAAAGACATTCTTCAATTAATTCATTGTTTTTGTTCTTTAGTATTTTTCCTTAAATTTTCCATGCATGAACTTTCCTGTTGTATGCTTTTTCCATGTAAAACTTTTCGCATACTGTTTTGCAATACCTAATTTCATAATTTCAACATCCATGCCATGTCTGACTTTTTTCCTAATGCTTATTCAGTTTCTTCTATTTTCTGTCTCTTATCAGTACTTGTACTTTTTAGTGGTGGTTGTACATGATAGACTGGGGGAAAGGAACTGTGTCAAAAAGCATTTGTACTGTCTTGGGAAGGCTTATAGGGGGGATAGTGCTTTGTAGCTTAAAGCTAGATAAAGTGTTTTCGAGTACTTAAATGGTGAACTTCCCCAGTGGTACCGGATGGCTGCAGTGCCGAGTGGGGCATCATCCTTTCTCTGGGTAGGTCAGGTTTTGTAGCCACATGCCTTTGAAAACAGAAGCTCAGACAGTACTTCCACCCTCTCACCCATCACCAAAAGAAAGAGGAAAGTTTCTCCAATGGTCATGGCGAGGCCCTTATAGAGCTCCTCATGAAAACTTACAAAGCACCTCGGCCCTGCATATGCACAGTATGACTGGGCCCCTCAGGTTTTGTCAGCTCACACAATTTCACACTCATCCTCCAATATGTGTCAGTTATGCTGCAGTTTTCCATCCTGGCATGGGTTCATTTTTAAGGAGGCTTCTGCTGGGGGCCTTTGCTTAGGTCAGCAGTACTTTCATAGCCTGCCTGTCTCAACTGATGGACAGCTGTTTTCCTGTGATCTCACTGCTTGGACAGATCATAAGAAAAGTGGTATTTGTGTAGTATGCTCAGTTTTTACCTTCTTGCTGGGATTGGGTGCTGCATTCCTCGTGTGCAGGCTATTCTGCAAGGTTTTCATGTTGTCTTACTAATAGGAATGGAAGGCACTTTAAGTTCAACACACTCATCTTCCTACATTTTCCTCCTTGACAAAGTTTAAGAACAACTAGTCTAGAAAAATTATAGCACTGTGTGAAAGTTATGTCAATTTACAAATGAAATGGCTCACCAGCATGCCACAGGCTGGACATGTTCAGCATGGCAGAGGGCAGAAGGGATCTTCCCAATCAAGGCAGAAGATCTGAGGAAGATACAGTTAAGGAATCAAAGGGATCCTTCTCTCTCTCCTTCTTATTTGAAGGAAGAAGTTCAAATAGTTCTAAAACTCAAGTGTCCTGAAGAATACTTTCTTCCTACTTCTCAGATTATTCTTATTAATTCACAGTTACTTAAGAACATTAGTCAACTTCTCTATCAGACATGTGGATGAGATTCAATCACAGTGAAGAAAAAACAAAAACTTGCCTGGCATGGTGGGGCACACCTTTAGTCCCAGCACTCAGGAGGACTGAAGTAGGAAGATTACTGGGTGTTCAAGATCAGCCTGGGCTACAGACTAAGTTCCAGGTCATGCTTGGCTAGAGTGAGACTCTGCCTTGAAAAAAACAAGCCAAAAAATATATTACTAGGAACACTCTACTCTGCAAACAATGAGAACTAAACTCCTATTTTCCACAGAAACAAAAGCTATTAGTAGATATTTCTTATTCCATTATAATTGAGCTACAAATTCATCAGCTGAAAGTAAATAAAATATTACTCAGGTATTTCTTTAAGCTGTTTTCATGAGGGTGCTTCTTCATTTAAGTACGAAAGATGTTACTTGCACTCAAGATTCATAACAAAAATCACAACCAAACTGAATGAATTTTTGTCTCAAATGTACTTTCCACTCCATATAATGTACCTTCAGAGTCTATCACAAGATAGACATTGTAGCCTCCTCCCTTGAGAGTGTGTGTGTGTGTGTGTGTGTGTGTGTGTGTGTGTGTGTGTGTGTCTGTGTGTGTATGTGCACACGTGTAGATGTATATAGCAACACTTAGCTTGCTAAGTCTTTGGGAAATTATTTAAATACAAAGGGTGCATTTTTTCAATTTAAAAGCTTGTAACTTTAATTCTCTCCTTTCAGAGAATATGTTCCTATGTTATTATTGTGGTTATTTATTTATTTGAGAGCAATAGACAGAGAAAGAGACAGAAAGATAGAGAATGGAAGTACCAGGGTGTTCAGCCAATGCAAATGAACTCCAGACATATGCGCCATCTTGTGCATCTGACTTACGTGGGTCCTGAGGAATCAAGCCTCGAACTGGGATCCTAAGGCTTCACAGGCAAGCACTTATCTGCTAAGCCTTCTCTCCAGGCCCTGTTCCTGTTTTTAAGACTCTTAATCTATAAACATAGTCTGCACAAGTTATAATTTTCACTAAATTGTATAAAACATAGATATTTGTGACTCTAAGTAAAAAAACAATTAATTCATTCTTTACTAGATCAAGCTTAAGATCACTGACATGACAGTCTTATCATTAGGGAACTCTTCTTTCTACTAAATGCAGACATGCTAAAAGCTCTGTCAGCAGTTCTTGTAATCATAAATGAAAGCCCCTCATTTCAATGATTGTTCCATTAACAAAGTACAAAAGGGGATGAGGATGTGTTTCAATGGTAGAGGTTTAGGATGGCTGAGGCCTTGTGCTTGATTACCAGTACCTCCAAAAATTGAGTAATCCAAGTTTCCATGTTCAAATTAATTAACATAACATTCAGAAAATGATCATGAGAACAGGAGTCAGGACTTTTAAAAATTAATAACAGAATCCACAGGGTTGTGTCTATAGTAGAAACATAAAAAACCTCACAGCTATTTCTATTAAGAATTCCACTTTTCTGTCATCTAGAAACAACCACTCACAATGGAGCAGAAGAAGCTCTTGGTGCCAGCATATTATAGGATGCCCATGCCCACCATCACATGAGCACTTCCCTCCTTTCTCATGGACAATGACAATACTGTTGATAGAATTTGGCATTTCCATGAGGTTAAATGCTATCAACTGGCATTTCTTGACCCAACAGCTATACCATAGTAAGCTTGTGTCCCTTGGCTTGTAGTTCAGAGGGTTTATCCAAGAACCAAGTAATGCTTCAAATGAAGGTTCTACTTGAGAAATTCTTTTAATATAAGATGTATAGAACCTTATTCTATCTAATATAATGTTGAAATTTGCAAAGTTCAGTTACAAAAATCTTCTATATTAAAATGTTTCTGAGAAAACATAGGTGCTAAAATGCACATTAGCTATTGAGGTTCTTTTACATGAAATGACACTTTTAAAATAAAACACCTAAAATTCTGAATTTTTAAATATTTTATCGAGTTAGAATATGACTTGTCAGTTACAGAATACTATCATGAAGAAACTATGTTCTATTGGTGAGGACCTGCCTCCGAATGCATATATGAAACAAATACTTAAAAAGACTTCAACACTGTTTATAATTTATTTATTTATTTATTTATTTAAGAGAGAGTGAGAAGGAGAGAGAAAGAGGTAGATAGAGAATGGGCATGCCAGGGCCTCCAGCCACTGCAAAGGAACTCCGGACACATGCACCCCCTTGTGCAACTGCCCTATGTGGGTCCTGGGGAGTTGAACCTGGGTCCTTTGGTTTTGCAGGCAAGTGCCTTAGTCACTAAACAATATCTCCAGCTCTAACAAAGTGATTTGTCTTCTTTCCTGCCATGAGACAGTGCTAAATCAGGAAGTCAGTCAGTTCATGCATTGCACATGGAATACACTCATTTCAAATTCAGTAAGTGGGTAGGTCAATATCCATGAATGAATCCAACTACCTCTTAAGTGAAAAACAAATAAAAATTTGCAAATAAAAAGGGTGTGTGTGTGTGTGTGTGTGTGTGTGTGTGTGTGTCATGGTACACTTGTGGAGGTCAGAGGAAAACTTCAGTTTCTGGATTCTTATTTTCCACATTATTTTGAGGCATGGCCCTTGTTTACTGCTGCATTTACAAGGTTAGCTGGCCCACAAGCTCCTAGGTGGTTCTCCTGTCTCTATCTCCCTACCACACACTGGGATTGCAAATGCTCACACTACACCATCTTATTTTATGTGAGTCTGAGGATCCGAACTCAGGTACTTATGCTTGCACAAAATGTGCTTTAAATACTCAGCCAACTCTCCAGGAGCCCACATTTTTTAAATAGAGATTATAGATATGTAAGTTTTATTTCTTGCTGATAGCAAGAAGATAATATTCTTTACAGGGGCCCACTGAGTAAAAACATATAACACATGAAGTGTTAGGTGGCTTAAGGAAAATATAATAATAATCAATTTTTATAAAGAAGGCTGAATCTGGCCATGATTGTGCACACCTATACTCTTAGCACTTAGGAGGCTGAAACAGTAGAAACACAAATTCAAGAAAAGTCAACTACATAGCAAGACTTACTCCCAAAATTTTATATATATAATACATATTATTATATATTATATGATGTATTAATATTTATTATTATATTATTATTATTATTATTATTATATAATATATATATAAAAGAAGGCTGATAGATTTTTCCAGCCTGGTTTTGAGCCCTTATTTCCCATTAGCTAGTAATGTAATGCCCAGTTCACAGCGCCCCCAGTGACCACCAAGGAAGACCAAATACGTATGCAAATACAAAGAGCTTTTTACTCGGGCTTAAGCTAGGTCTCTTGCCTTCACCAACGCAGTGGATTCATGCAAGAGCCCAGAAAATCAGAATGGTGGGCTTTTTATTGAGGTTTGAGCAAGGGGGAGGGGATCATCACCTATGCAACTACATGATTGGCTAATTTGAACATTAACTGTACTTGGGGGTTCTTGATTGGTCTTAGGATTTTGGCGGGCTAGGTCTAGGGGAATTTCAAACTTAATTGGCTTAGCAAACGGCGGTTACATTTGAACAGGTTGGCACGCATGGTGACATTCATTGATTGGTTGACATTTACAAAACTCTGAGACGGTGGATCTTATTGGGCCATCCAGCCCAGGACCGCAAGAATGTTGAGTCATGCTCACACAGCAAGTTTATGGTTTTTCCCTGGTACTGCTTGTTCTTCCCTTGATTTTGGGAACTTGCTCCTGTGGCCTACAGAGTGACTGAGGCCTGTCATGGTGCTACTCTGGCCTGGGTCTTTCAGTAAGTTATATAACACAGATTTTCCTGATCACAGTTTCATTTCTGTGGCTCAAAAAACTCACAGTTCATGTTTCTGTGCCTAGTAAAACATTCTAAATTATGGCTGCTATACCCAAACTTTTTCTAAATAATCACTATTTCAGGGTATAAATAGATGCCCAAAACGTTTCACATCATTAATTTACCTGTCAATATCTCCTTATCCAAAAAAACTTTATTTATTCTTTCTTTCCTTCTATTTAAAAATAAAACTTTTTATTGACAATCTGTAAGCTGGTTCTTAAATACAAGTTTGAGAGAAAATTAATATTCTTAGAAAATTGAAGGGGAGGAAGTGCCAGCTTTAAATGTTTGTATTTTCATTCAAGTTACAAAAATGATTAAAGACAATATATCTGAATATACTGTTCACTGAAATTCAGCTCTGAGACATAATATGACTGCAAAAATATTTAAATCCAAGATACAATATAAAAGATCAAACTCTAAAATATCACTTTTAAGATACATTCAATGAGCAGGTAAATCTTGAAACTGAAATTTAATTCAAAAGTTTAGATTTTAATTTTACTTTTATTCAAATATTTTCAACATTTAACAATGTAGCAATAAAATTTTACTACTCTCAATATAATGATTCAATTTTATATCCAAGAAGTCTGTATATATATTTTTTCTGCCTACATTTGGATAATTAATAAGTACTATATGCTTCTACTGAGTATCTTTGATTATGAAACAATGGGTTTTTCAGAAAATAGTAATATTTTACTTAGACAATACTAACACCAACATTTGCTGACATTTGTTTCATGAAAATGACAATTACTTTCAGCAATCAGCAAATGTTATAACTCAACTACAAGACTGACCATGGATACAAGCCCACCACTATTCACATTGTCCTCCTCATTTATCCCCAAGTGGGGTTACTCTATGTATAATGAATTGTGGAAAGCAGAAATTACATGCATGAATCAGTTTTATAAATGCCGTAATAATATTATTTTATATTGTTATTATAATGGCTGCTTGTATCTGAAGGCTACAGAAATGACTGTGGAAAAGACTAAGTGTAACCGGTGGTCTCTTCCATCCTACACATGGGGAAAAGTGCTTTTGGGTGTGTGCCTCCTGCTCCTGGTCTGTTACTATTTCTGTACCTAAATTTTGAGTTCTTGCCTTTGCTCAGAAAGCAATGAATAACGGTTTAAATAACACTCCTGGTAGATATTTAAAGAACAGAAGATGCCAATTATAGAATAAATTCCATGTTTAAGTAAGACATTGCCCCTCTTGTCATAACCAAGCAAGAATAAAACTCAAAAATATTACATCATCCTAACAGTTACCCATTGTACTAATGTCACCCACACATGAGAAACACTGTGACAGCTGTGAAGATATGTAGTTTCTATTCTGAGGCTTTCAAACAAAAGAAAACACAAATACAGATTTTTATTTAAACATCTAAATTTTATTTAAATGTTGAGATAATAGCAAACACAAATATTCCCAAAATTCTAAAGAAGCAAATGTTTTGATAAAATTTTCTCAAGTCCTATACACCTGTTAAGTATAATGAATAATTTTTAGGGGAAATATTTATTATCCTAATTTTATTATCATTTTTGTGGTTTTGGTTTTAAATTAGTATCAATACATGTAAGCATATAACATCATTCTTTAAAACAAAATATTAATGAAATTTGGGTAGTAAAATGTAAATTTGCATCCTTTAAAAAAGCATCTTGCTGGGCATGGTGATGCACGCCTTTAACCCTAACACTCAGGAGGCAGAAGTAGGAGGATGGCTGAGAGTTCGAGGCCACCCTGAAATTACATAGTGAAGTCCAGGTCAGCCTAAGCCAGAGTGAGACCCTACCTCAAAAACCAAACAAACAAAAATGGTCTCCATGCAACATAGAGAACTTAAGTGATCAAAGTAAATTTGGACACCAAGTCAAATTTCAAACTGGCAAAAACACTTGAACATAAAAGTATCCCCAAAATACCCATCTTACAGATTCAATGAAATATGCTATTAGTTTATATAATGCCACAAGGAGAATTAAAAAAAAAAAAAAAAAAAACAAGCCGGGCGTGGTGGCACACGCCTTTAATCCCAGCACTCGGGAGGCAGAGGTAGGAGGATTGCCGAGAGTTTGAGGCCACCCTGAGACTACACAGTGAATTCCAGGTCAGCCTGGGCCAGAGTGAGACCCTACCTCAAAAAATCAAAAAAAAAAAAAAAAAAAAAAAAAAAAACCAAACAAACAAAAAACAAACCAGAAAGTAGGCTCAGGGGCTCACACCTGTTATCCCAACATTCAGGAGGCTGAGGCTGGAGCAAGTCTAGGCTAGCCAGGGCTACATAGCAAACAGACACTTCCAGAAAACTAGATGGTGAAATTGGTTTCTTGAAAGTCCTTATTTTATGGGAACCATTTTCAGGGATGGCTCTTGTTGCCTGAGGTGTCAAATGTGCCACCCGCCTCTATGTTCCTATTCTTCTTGTGTTTGGATGGAACCAGGATTCTTCAAACAAGACCAGACCTGTTCACAAGGGCAAAGGGACAAACAGTTCGCCATGGCAACAAGCAACCATGCAGCTCAGTGGTGCTCCACCTCACTGCACAGATGGCCACCCGAGAAAACCATGGGGAGGGATGCTGCCACACTGATGGTCACCCTAGAAATCTGCCACCACCTTGTAATGAAAGCGGCCCTGGAAGGATCTCCAGAACCTGTTTCTCTCAGGTGCCACCAGAGCAGCAAGCAGTAACCACCACCTGCAAAGCCTGTGGCTGCCACCAGGACTAGGGGCACAGAGGCCAGGCTGCACCCCGCAGGGAGTCCAGGTGCCCGCCTCCAGCTCCAAGTCCTCCTCCTTTCCTCACCCCGCGCTCCCAAGTCCTCCTCTCCTCACCCCCTCAATCTCCTCACCAATGCTCCCCAAATCCCCCTCCCCTCCTCCCAGCTCTAACTTCCGCGCTCCGCCCCCACATCCTCCAACCCGGCACTCAGTAGAAGAAAGGGCTGCGGTTGTTCAGGCTCATTGGAAATCAAGGAAGCTGCCCCAAGCTGCTCCTGCGGCCTCCCTCGCTGGAAGCGTCTTTCCTGGCAAGGGAGGCGGAGCATGGCGCCAATCTTCATTCCCATTGGTCACTGCGCCCATGACTCCACCAAGATAGGCGGGGACAATGCATGACTGCCATGGCAACCGTAGTCAACACAGGGACTGAGAGATGCCTGGCTGGAGGCCCGCTGGCAAACTTCCAGGAGCCTGTTGAGGGCCCAATCGCTGTTACCTGAGCAGAAAGGACCACCCTCCCTTCACCTTGGTCAGTTGGCCTGAATCCTGAGTCTCTTCAGGGAAAAATGGAAATGAGGCAAGATTTGAACCCAAGGACGGTCTTAAGTCTTGTTGCTAATCCCATTCTGCCATGCACAGCAATGAATCCTACAGCAGAAATATTCATTCTCATAACTGAGAAGTGGAACTAGCAACATCACCCGCTTGATTAATGATCTGCCATGTATAATTATAGAGCTGGTAGGGGGAGGCTGCTAAAAGTGAATAGGGTAGCAACATATATGTTAACATTAACCAAACCTTACAGTGAGCCATTATGATTCAAAACAGTAACAGGGACACGATGGAGGCGCAGTTTGAAAGGGTTATCAGTCTTTTCCAGTTGCCAGCAGGGGTCAGGTGGGGGCTGGTTTGACGTGGGAGGCGTGGATCCAGGCCGCGATTCCGTCTACTTTCACAGCCGTTGGTGTTGTCAGGAGCACTGTAAAAGGTCCCTTCCAGCGAGGTTCGAGGTTTGTGGATCGGTGTCGTCTCACGAGATTGAGTCCCCAGGCTGGTGCGGGTGTGGAGTCGAGTCCTTAGCAGGCTGATAAGCTTCTTTTAATTTAGGCCATAAATCAGTCTGGAGGAGGTGCAGCGCCTGCAACCTGCTATTTAAATCAGAGTTAGAGATCACATCTGGACTCTTTTGAGTTAACAATGTACTGAGTGGGGTTGGAACTCCAAAGAGTATTTCAAAGGGGGTCAGGTTGAATCTATATGGGGTATTGCGGACCCTGAAGAGGGCCCAGGGAAGGAGCATCGTCCAGTCTTTACAGCCAGTCTCCATGGACAATTTGGTTATGGTCTCTTTTAATGTTTTATTTATTTTTTCTACCTGTCCTGAGCTCTGGGGCCTATATGCACAATGTAATTTCCAATTTATCCCCAGTATTCTGGCCACCTCCTGACTTACCTGGGCAACAAAGGCAGGACCGTTGTCAGAACCTATTACCTGTGGGATTCCATACCTGGGAATTATTTCTTCCAGGAGCTTTTTTGTCACCATGGTTGCAGTTTTCTTTTTAGTGGGATAAGCTTTCACCCATCCTGAAAAAGTATCTATAAAGACTAAAAGATATTTATTTCCATATTGTGCTGGTTTTAGTTCAGTAAAGTCTGTTTCCCAAAACAAGCCAGGGCGATCTCCCCTGAATCGGGTTCCTGTGCCTGTTGGGACAGTTTGTGCATTTACCTTTTGGCAGGGTACACATTGTTTTACAAGTTCCTCAGCCATATCCTTAAGTCCAATTATGTAATAATCAGTCTTTTTGAAAGTTTTTATCATTTTCTTAGGTCCAAAGTGAGTTAATCTATGTAGATGTGATAGAAGGTCCTTTGCCTGTTGTCTGGGCAAAATTTGTTTCCCGGTCTCAGTTTCCCATTTTTGTGATTTGGTATTAAAATGTTTTTGTAGCCCTGCCATATCTTTTAGGTCTTGTTCTGAGTAGTCTAGCGGCAGCGGCTCAGCAGGAGTAGTTTCTTTTTCAATTAAGGGAAATAGGCAAGCCCCTTGAGCTGCCTTTTTGGCTTCTTCATCTGCCATCCTATTTCCCCGGGCTATGAGGGAATCTCCTTTCTGATGTCCGGGACAATGAACTATAGCTAGTTTTGTCGGCCGATGCAGTGCATCGAGCAGGTCCAAAATTTCTTTTTTGTTTTTGATTTCCTTTCCTGCGGAGGTTAACAGTCCTCTCTGCCGGTAAATGGCACCATGAATATGTGCCGTGGCAAAAGCATACCGGCTGTCCGTGTACACTGTAGCCTTCTTTCCCTCTGCCATGGTTAAGGCTTGGGTTAAGGCAATTAACTCAGCTTTTTGAGCAGATGTTCCTTCCGGCAGTCTGTTAGCCCATATCACCCGGTTTCCGTCTACAATGGCTGCCCCCGCCACTCTCTTACCTTCGAAGAGGTAACTGCTGCCGTCCGTAAACCAGGTCATCTGAGCGTCTGGTAGGGGCTGGTCCTTGAGGTCAGGCCTGGTCCCGGTGACCTCAGCTAACACTTCCCCACAGTTGTGTAACACGGTGGGGTCTGTATCCGGCCAAAGGGTGGCGGGATTTAATTGAGTGGGGGGAGCAAATTTAATTCGGTCCGAGTTGAGAAGAAGACTCTGATAGTGGGTGATCCTGGCATTTGAGAGCCAGCGGTCTGGAGGTTGGCGTATGACGCCCTCTAGTGTATGTGAAGCAATAATAGTAACAGTCTGTCCCAGAGTTAATTTGTCTGCATCTTTTAGGAGCAATGCCACTGCTGCGATGATTTTAAGGCATGGGGGCCAACCAGCAGCCACAGGATCCAACTTCTTGGATAAATAAGCCACTGGTTTCCTCCAGGGTCCTAATTTCTGAGTGAGTTCCCCCTATTCGTCGTCTTCCTCCAAAGTTAAGATTTCTTTTGGTCTCCTTTTAGGGCAGTCCTATATCCAGTGTCCCTTCTCCTTGCAATAGGCACATTGGTCCTTATCTAATTGCCGTCTGTTGCCCTGGTTTTGTCTCTGTCTAGGGTCTCTACGTTTTTCTTTATCTAGGTTCTTCCTGTCCTGAATTACAGCAGCCAGAATTTTAGTCATGTTTTTCTCATGTCTCTCATCTCGTCTGTGGTCCCTTTCCTCCTGTTCCTTCGCTCTTCTCTGTTCCCTTTCTTCCTCTGTTTTTCTTTTATTATAAACCTTTTCAGCCTCCTTAACTAAATCTGACAGCGTATACCTACTTAAGCCGTCTAACCTCTGTAATTTCTTTCTGATATCTGGTGCTGACTGATCAACAAAACTCATCAGAACTGACACTCTCTGTTCCTCCGCAGTTGGATCAAATGGTGTATATCTGCGGTAGGCCTCCATGAGGCGCTCTAGGAAAACAGAGGGCAGTTCATCAGGTCCCTGGATGATCTCTCTTACCTTGGCCAAATTAGTGGGACGCCTTGCAGCTCCCCGGAGACCAGCCACCAGAGCCTGGCGATAGACACGGAGATGCTCCCTACCCTCGGAGGTGTTGAAATCCCAGTTGGGTCGGGTCAAGGGAAACCCGTCATCTATCACATTTTGGAGCTGTGTGGGACGCCCGTCGTCCCCAGGAACGTTTTTTCTGGCTTCCAACAGGATACGTTCCCTTTCCTCTGTAGTGAAGAGGGTCTGAAGTAACTGCTGACAATCATCCCAAGTGGGCTGGTGAGAGAAAACTAGAGATTCCATGAGAGCAGTTAACTTAGAGGGATCCTCTGAAAAAGGGGGGTGATTAGCCTTCCAGTTGTATAAATCTGCAGAAGAGAAAGGCCAATATTGAAGTGGTGGTAAGGGTCTGTGGTTGGGATCGTCTCCCGGTCCTGGGGAGGAGGGGACCTATAGCCCTGAGGGGCAGGGCAACAGTAGTATCTGGAGTCTGAGCCCGCCTGCTTCTAGTCCCCGCCGCCGGCCCCCCTTGTGCTCCCTGAGGTGAGGGATTAGGTGGAGCCGTGGGGGCTCTGGATGGCGGGTAGGGCGGTGGGGTATCTGACAGGAGTAAGTCTGTCTGGAGGTCCGGATAGATCTTCTTTTTTTCCTTTGATCCTGCAACGAGAACTGTGGCGGATCCCAAGGAATCCTTGTTAGTAAGTTTAGGGAGGGTCCATGGCTTTAGCCAGGGGGGAGGGTCCTGGACTAAATCCTGCCATGTGTAGATGTAAGGCAGTTGATCAGGGTGGCCTCCGGGTTCCTGCAAAACAATTTTTTTAACAGCTTGAATAACACCCATATCAAAAGTTCCTTCCTGAGGCCATCCTACATTAAATAAATTCCATTCTCCCTGGCATAAAGTCTGCCACTTTCTTTTCTTAATTTCTACTGATAAATTATGAGCTCTTGTCTTAACGTCAGTCCAGTGTGCCAAAGTCAAGTCCAAAGGGGTAGAAACAGTCTGTCCCATATTGGGAGGTGAATAGGAAAAATAGAAGGACAAAATAAACAGGAAAACACAAAGAACAAAAAGACTGAGTTGGCCTGCACTCCGCCTGAGCAAAAACAAAAGACAGATGGCAGAGGGCGAGACCCAGATGGTGCCTCTCACTACAGATAAGAACTCGGTCGGAGTTCTTCAGATAGGAGACAGAAAATGGATCTGTCTCCTCCGGGCAATCAGATTGAGCAGTCCTCCAGATTGCTTGGGTGGCTGGGGTCCTCAGGCCCCGTAGGGACCCAGCATTCAGTCTTGTTGCCAATCCCATTCTGCCATGCACAGAAATAAAGGAAGCAGCATAGAACCAATCATAATATTTTAAAAACATATTTTCTGGTGGCTGATCAAAAACAAAGGAACAAAGTTTCAAGTTTAAGTTTTTGAAGGAAGCAGCATAGAACCAATCATAATATTTTAAAAACATATTTTCATGAATCTAAAACTCAAAGAAGTGTTTCCCAGCCCCTACATGTAAATAAATGAGGAATTTTCTTTCTTTTTGGTCCTCTTTCCACATCTGTTTCAAGGATCAGGTTTCAGGTTTAGGTCTATAAATCCTCAACACCTCTCCAGCATTCTTCGCCTAACAGCAGACTCAGCTGAGTTCAAGCCCTGAAGCAAGCAGCAACACCCAATTAAAATTCCCTTACTATACATTCTCAGAGTAGAAGGAGCCTTCTAGTTTTGTCAAAGATTTTTTTTTATTTAAAGCAGTACAATTCATTACTAGGTAGATTTTTAAGTTGTTCAAGAGAAACAGTGGTCCCAAGTATTACAGGGATTCAGATGTGGGAGGTGGGGATAAAGGAATAATAACATGAAGGAGGTCCTGAAGTTACTGCGTTTTGGAAGGCAATACACTCCTGGAGCTGGAGACAGTGAAAAACTGTAACGATGAAAGAAAAGGAATGAATAGTGAGGCCATGGAGAGGAGAAAAACCCTGGCCTTCATTCCTAGGGCTCCTGCACAATCTCTCCAGGGCTGTATGGTGAGGTGAGGAGATGGGGGTAGAGGCGCGTGTGACACCTCAGGGCTCATAGCATCAGGCTGGAGGTGGCACTCTGCCAGGGTGAAGGAGCATGCAGGGCCTGATTTGGAGGTGGCAGGAGGACTTGTGGTTATTTTGGAAGCTAGAAATGTAACCCTCCAGACTTTTACACTGCACCCTTCATCAGATTTCTCTGGCAGCCAGCCTCCCTTCCTGAGACTAGTGGCATAAATAAGGCCACTTCGCAGCCTAGGAAGGGACAACATGGCCCTCACAAGACTCAAACAGGCTACTTTCTTCCACTCTGGCCAGAACTGAAGCTCAAAAAGCATGTCTCTATTAGGAAACTTCTAGACTAGCTCTATGGCAAAAAAAAATATATTTTTACAATATGGAATTAGTCTTTCTTTTAAAAAAATACTTTCATTTATTTACTTATGAGAGAGAGAGAGAGAGAGAGAGAGAGAGAGAGAACATGGGTGTGCCAAGGCCTCTTGCTGCTGCAAAGGAACTCCAGTTGCATGAATCACTTTGTGTAGCTTGCTTTCCATGGGTATTGGGAATCAACATCAGGCCCTCAGGCATTGCAAGCAAGCACCTTTAACCACTTAGCTATCTTGCCACTCCTGGAATTACTCTTTATTTAGAATAGAGAAAGCACAAAAATATTAAGAATGCCACACTTAGAAGGGGGAAATGCTTAAAATGTAATTGAGTAAGTGATGTGAGGAATGGTGGTAATAAAATAATTCTGCATTAAGACCCTATAAAGATAAATTTAAGGAAATTTTCCTTTATTGCATGAGAATTTTTCTCAGAACCACACTGCATTGTTCAAACATGAAATCTTTAGTCTGGCCTGGCCTAGTCAAGGATTTTCCCAGAGCTTTGGGAATCCATTTGCACTCCGTGGTAAATGCTTTATAAATGCTGTGGAGAAAAAAGAATTGGAGATGAGGAGACCATGACATCTGCTCCAGACTTAATGTGTAAGAGATAAGGAAAGAAGGAAGAGTTGCTTCAAGAGAGGAGAACACCCCCCCCCCAAAAAAAAGCAGTGGGGATGCAAGGCAGGCTATGAAGGTCTTGAATTCTGCTGTAAATGTAATCATAACAGCCAGTCTACAGAGCCATCCTGGAGTCTATGATGTGTGAGGGTAGACTGGGAACAGAAACTACAGAAGGGAATTATAAGGTGTAAGTGTGAAGAAAAACTTGAGAAGAATGAACGGGGTATTGAGATGTACAATTATAGACAGGGAATAACATGTGGGGCTTACAGAGCAGGTAAATTTTAACCAAAATTTTAAGATTTTATATTTATTTAGTTATTTATTTATTTATGACAGAGAGAGAGAGAGAGAGAGAGAGAGAGAGAACTGGCATGCCAGGGCCTCTAGCCACTGCAAACAAACTCCAGATGCATGTGCTACCATGTGCATCTGCCTTACGTGAGACCTGGAGAATGGAACTGGGGTCCTTGGGCTTCACAGGCAAATGTCTCAGCCACTAAGCTATCTCTCCAGCCATTAACCAAAATTTTATGGGAAGCAAATGGATGTCTATCCATGCAAATGTGCTTGATATATATATATATATATTGTATAGTTCTGTTCATGTTCCTTGAAACTCACCTTCAGAAAGTAAAGTATAAATTACTTATTACAGTAATGGGTTGTCCTAAATGCTTTTACAAATATTTTGTCATTTAACCTTTCCATTACTAAGATGCTTATTCTATTACATATGAAAAAAATTGAGAGACTAGGGATCTAGTTCAGGGGTAGAGTGGTTGCTTTGCAGCCTTAAGGCCCTGTCTTTGATCCCCCACTTTAAAAATAAATGCAACCCAAAGAATTGATGATTAAAACTCAAGATTTGTCCTTCTTCAAAGCTTATATTATATCTGTCATCCTCCTCAAAGACAGAAGTTAAAAGTGTATGTACAAGTACATCTGTGTGGCAGACATTTTTACACATATATTATAACTAGCTACATTATGGCATATGTTTCATTTGAAAAGACACTGACAGCAGATTACTCAACACAAACTTTAAAAGCCAAAAGATCTTGGAATGATGTATTCCAAGTTATGAAAGATAAAAACTGTCAACCAAGATTATTTTACCCTGAAAAGCTATCTATACAAATTGAAGGAGAAATAAGGACATTCCACAACAAAACAGGGTAAATGAATTTATGACAACTAAACTAGCTCTACAAAAAATACTTAAAGGAATCCTTTACCCTGAAGAGAAAGCAAAACACACAGGAGGAAATAGGAAAAATAAACCATACTCAAAAAAAAAATTAAAACAAGTGAGTAAAGAGAAAACAGGAAGCACTACAAAACAAGAAGAATGGCAAGGATAAATACATACCTTTCAATAATAACTCTTAATATCAATGGCCTCAATGTCCCAAACAAAAGACACAGGTTGGCATACTGGATTAAATCCTGCCATTTGTTGACTCTCTCAATAAATAATGACACTGTCTTAGGAGGAAAGGATGGAAAAATGGTATTTCAAGCAAATGGGCCTAGGAAACAGGCAGGGGTTTCTATCCTAATATCTGAAAGGAAAAACTTCAAACCAACAATAATGAGGAAACATAAATAAGGTCACTTTATACTGCTTAAAGGAACACTCCAACTGGAGGATATTACAATCCTAAATGTATATGCACCTAACATGGGGGCTCCCAGTTTCATCAGACAAACACTATTAGACTTTAGGTCATAGATAACATCAAACACAATAGTAGCTGGTGACTTCAATACCCCACTCTTATCAATGGACAGGTCATCCTGACAAAAAATAAACAGAGAGACATCTAGGTTAAATGATGTCATGGAACAAATGAACCTAACAGATATCTACAGAGCATTCCATGAAACTGCTGCAGAATACACATTTTTCTCAGAAGCATACAGAACATTCCCTAAAATAGACCTTATATTAGGACACAAAGCAAATCTTAACAAATACAGGAACATCAAAATAACCCCTTGTACTCTATCTGACCACAATGGGATTAAACTTCAAATTAGCAGCAAGAAATACTGCAGAGCATACAAAAATTCATGGAGACTAAACAGCACACTCTTGAATAATGAATGGGTAACTGAAGAATCAAAAAGGAAATCAATAAATTCATTTAATCAAATGATGATGAGAATACAAAATACCAAAACTTTTGGAACACAATGAAGGCAGTCCTAAGAGGGGAATTTATAGCTCCTATATTAAGAAATTAGAGAGTTCACAAGTAAACAACTTAATGCTTAACCTTAAGGACTTTGAAAACAAGAACAAGGGAAACCAAAAACCAGTAGACAGGAAGAAATAATAAAGATTAGTACAGAAATTAATGAAATAGAAACAAAAAAATCCAAACAATCAATGAAACAAAGAGTTGGTTCTTTGAAATGATAAGCAAGATTGATAAACCCTTAGCAAATCTGATCAAAAGAAAGAGAGGAGAGACACAAATTAATAAAATCAGAGATAAAAAAGACACCATTACAAGAGATACCAAAGAAATTCAGAAAATCATAAGGACATAGTTTAAGAATATATATGCCCCTAAGTTTGAAAAACTGAAAGAAATGGATGACTTCCTTGAATCATATGACCTACCAAAATTAAATCAAGATGAGATAAACCATTTAAATAGACCTATAACAAGTACAGAGATACAAGCATGTGGTGGTTTGATTCAGGTGTCCCCCATAAACTTGGGTGTTCTGAATGCTAGGTTCCCAGCTGATGGCAATTTGGGAATTAACACCTCCTGGAGGCAGAGTATTGTTGGGGGAGGGCTTATGGGTATTATACCCAGCTCCCCCTTGCCTGTGTTTGGCACACTCTCCTGTTGCTGTTGTCCACCATATGTTGGCCAGAGAGTAGTGTCCACCCTCTGCTCATGCTATGTTTTTCCTGCCATCATGGAGCTTCCCTCTCGAGCCTGTAAGCCAAAATAAAATCTCTTTTATCCCACAAGCTGCTCTTAGTCAGGTGATTTCTGCAGCAATGTGAACCTGACTGCAACAGCAGTTATAAAATGTCTCCCAACTAAAAATTCAAGGCCCAGATGGATTCATTGGTGAATTTTATCAGACCTTCATGGAAGAAGTAACACCAATGCTTCTCAAATTTTCCATAAAATAGAATAAGAAGGAATTCTAACAAACTCCCTCTACAAAGCCAGCATCACCCTGATACCAAAACCAGATAAGGACAGAACAAAAAAAGAAAATTACAGACAAATCTCCCTCATGAACATAGATGGAAAAATTCTGAACAAAATATTGCAAACATAACACAAGAATATGTGAGAAAATTTATTCACCCCAACCAAGTAGGCTTTATCCCAGGGATGGTTCATCATACACAAATCAATAAATGTAATACACTATATAAATGGTTTGAAGGACAAAAATCACATGATCATCTCAATAGATGCAGAAAAGGCATTTGACAAGATCCAATATCCCTTCATGGTAAAAGTATTACAGAAACTGGGAAACATATCTCAATATATCAAAAGCTATTTATGACAAACCTACAGGTAACATAATACTAAATGGGGAAAAACTTGAATGTTTTCCACTAAATTTAGTAACAAGATAATGGTGTCCACTGTTTCCACTTGTATTCAATATAGTACTGGAAGTCCTAGCTATAGCAATAAGGCAATAGACACTCATAAAAGGGATAACAAATTGGAAAGGAAGAGACCAAATTATCATTATTTGCAGAAGATATGATTCTACACATGAAGGACCCTAAAGACTCTATCAGCAAACTATTAGAGCTGATAAACACTTTTAGCAACATAGCAGGACACAAAATAAACACACAGAAATCAGTTGCTTTCCTATGCTAACAACAAATATGCAGAGGATGAAATCAGGTAACCTCTCCCATTCACAATTGCCTCTAAAAAAATAAATAAAGTACCTTGGAATAAACTTAACCAAGGAAAAGAAGGATCTCTACAATGAGAACTTTAAAACAATCAAGTGAGAAATTGCAGAAGACACAAGGAAATGGAAAGATATCCCATATTCTTGGATTGGAAGAGTCAAAACAAAAACCTTGCATATCCAAAACAATTTTGAGCAACAAAAATCAGGCTGGTGGTATTACCATACCTGATTTGGTTGTTGCTGTTGTTTGGTTTTTTGGGGTATGATATCACTGTAGTTCAGTCTGACCTGGAAATCATTATGTAGTCTCAGGGTAGGCTCGAACTCTGCCTCCCAAGTGCTGGGATTAAAGGTGTGTGCCACCACACCCAGCTTCCAAATTTGAGCTCTATTACAAAACCATAGTAATAAAACCAGCATGGTACTAGCATAAAGACAGATGTGAAGATTAATGGAACATAATAGAGGACCCAGATGTTAATCCAGGCAGCTACAGTCTTCTGATTTTTGACAAAAATGCCAAAAATATTCATTTGAGAAAAGATAGCTTCTTCAACAACTGGTGCTGGGAAAATGGGATATCTATATGTAGATGTATGAAAATAGATCCTAGTCTCTCTCCATGCACAAGAATCAAGTCCAAGTGGATCAGGGACCTTAGTATCAGATATGACACTCTGAAATTGCTAAAGGAAAAGTCAGGGGAAACTCTTTAACATATTGGCATAGGCAATGACTTCCTGAATATAACCCCACTTGCTCAGAAAATAAAACCACTAATCAACCACTGAGATCTCATGAAACTACAAGGCTTTTGTACAGCAAAGGATACTGTAAATAGAGCAAAGAGACAACATACAGAATGGGAGAAAATGTTTGCCAGCTACACATCTGACAGAAGATTAATATTCAAAATATACAAAGAAGTCAAAAAACAGAACAATAAGAAATCAAACAACCCAATTAAAAATGGGCTATGGATCTAAATAGAGAGTTCTCAGAAGAAGAAATACAGATGGCAAAGGCATATAAACATCTAGAAAGGGTTCCACATTCTTAGCTGTCAGGGAAATGCAAATTAAAACTACTTTGAGATTCTGTCTCACTCCTGTCAGAATAGCTACCATCAAGAAAACTAATGACAATAAATGTTGGCAAGGATGCGGAAAAAGAAAAACACTTCTACACTCTTGGTGTGAATGTAATTTGGTATAGCCATTGTGGAAATCAGTGTGGAGGTATCACTCTAGTCCAGGCTGACCTGGAATTCACTCTGTATTCTCAGGGTGGCCTTGAACTCATAGCAATCTTCCTACCTCTGCCTCCCGAGTGCTGGGATTAAAGGTAAGTGCCACCAAGCCCAGTTAGTGTGGAGGTTCTTGACACAGATAAAAATAGATTTACCATATGAACCAGCTATAGCACTCCTAGGCATATATCCTAATGACTCTTTTTACTACTTTAGAGATACTTGCACAACCATGTTTATTGCTGCTCTACTCACAATAGCTAAGAAATGGAACCACCCTAGGTGTCCCTCAACAGATGAATGAATAATAAAAATGGTATATTTTACACAATGGAGTTCTATTCAGTGGTAAAGAAAAATTAAATTATGAAATTTGCATGGAAATGGATTGAGCTGGAAAGGATTATAGTAACTGAGGTAAGCCAGGCTCAGAAAGCCAAACGTCACATGTCCTCTTGCATATGTGGATCCTAGCTACAAATGTATAGAGCTGTGTTTGAGCTAGAACCAAAAATCAGTAGCAGAGGCCAGTAAACTAGAAAAAGGATATAATGGAGGGAGGAGAAGGAAGGACTTGAGGGGATGATATTATGTGTGAGTAGAATAACAGATTACAGAGAGGGTAAAGGCCTATGCAAGGCCAGGGGAAGAGATTGCATAAAGGAAGGGCAGGGAGAGGGTCAATCAACATTCAGGATATTCTGAATAAAACATATGAAAACCTACATTTTTGGATAATGGCACATCCAGAAGCCATAGATTGTTACTAGTAAATTTTCATTGCCAGGAATGGGATACCTTCCAGTGATTTGTTGGCCAAGGAGGTCCCTATTGCCCCCAAAACATTACAGGCTATTGCCAAGGCCCTTGGTTTCCCTTGAGAAACAGATGGTAAGACCCTACTGCTAAATACTTCACTTGCTTGGGCAGCAAAGTCACTGAGAAATCAAACTGGTGCTGATCAGAAAACCTCTCTGTAGACACCAGCCAACTGAAAGCTGGATAAAGCTCCACTGCATGCAGCTGTATGGGAGACAGAAGTCATCAACAGTGAAAACAGTGGATACTGGAAGCCTCAAGTTTGGCCTGACAGGCCAAATGACTGAACGAGTGCAATAGTGGCATGTCTCCTCTGGGGGAAACCAACTGCTCTCAAATTGGACTAAAGGCCTGCTCTATGGGTGGGAATACATGCCTGGTACTGAAAAACCTAATCAAAAGCCTATGGCAGGGGAGGTCATGAGCCTTAGGATTATAAAGCCTGTTCTTGTCTGGCTAAATGTATATTTTATTCTCACCAAACTGCCCTGAAAGCAGTACAGTTACTGTTCATATTCATGCATTAATGTTAGTCTCACTTCTGGTTAGAGCAGCTTCTCTTGTGAGATAGTGATGACCACTGGGATGACCCAAAAGGCAACATAGCACTGAGAAGAAGGGATGGAGGAGTGTCCTGCACTGAAATATACCTATCACACCCTCCAATGCTCAGGGTCCATTGTGGAAGAGATGGAAGAAAGAATGAAAGAGCCAAGGGTATGATTCCTTACAATGCAACTATCCAGACAGAAATTGGCCTTACTATCTATGACCTCACAGTGCCTAGCAATACCTTCACAAGACCCTCATAATAAGAGAAAATGATGATGACATCAAATTAAAAGAGAGACTAGTGGATAGAGGGAGGGGATATGATGGAGAGCAGAGTTCTGAAGGGGAATAGAGTGAGGGGAGAGAAATATCATGGTTTATTGTAAGTATAGAAGTTGTCAATAAAAACCATTCAGTAGGAACCTGGACCAGAATTGATTTCTGTTTTAACAAGAAAAGATACTATGGAGAGAGCAGTATCCACACAACTAGGAGAACAACAAGCACACTGAGGCACTTAGGGTTCATGTGTCATCATGCCTGCCCATAGCTTTCAAACAAGTCAGAAAAAGAATGTGCAGATGCAAATGTAAGATAAATGATAGACTACAAATGAAACTAAAAAAAAAAAAAAAAAGACTGAGCATGGTGGCTCAAGTATTTAATCCCAGCACTCTGGGAGGCTGAGGTAGGAGGATCACTGTGAATTTGAGGCCAACCTGTAGCTACACAATGAGCTCCAGTTCAACCTAGACTAAAATGAAACCCTACCTCAAAAATGAAAGAAAGAAAGAAAGAAAGAAAGAAAGAAAGAAAGAAAGAAAGAAAGAAAGAAAGAAAGAAAGAACTGGGATGGAGAGATGGCTTAGCAGTTAAGGCATTTGCCTTCAAAGATAAAGGACCTTGGCTCGATTCTTCAGGACCCACGTAAGCCAGATGCACAAGGGAGCACATGCATCTGGAGTTCATTTGCAGTGGCTACAGGCCCTCGCACACCCATTACCTCTTTTTCTATCTCCCTCTGCCTCTTTCTCTCTCTCAAATAGATTAATAAATAAATATAATTTTTTTATCATGCCAGGTCTAGGTAACTTTATGAAAGATTTTGACAAAAACAAAGATTCCCAAAGTAATATAAATTTAGACACTTAAAAAGTTTGGACTTCTGGTTAATATGGTGGCATAGGAACCACGCCAAAACAGGCTAGTGGAAAAAACCAAAGAAGAAACCCAGCAAAGTGCACTCTTCTGCTAAAGGGTGAGGTGTATAGTGGATTACAGACCACAGCAGAGAAGTGGGAGAGATCCAGAGCATCTAGAGCCCACAGAAGCGGGCAGAAGTGGCTCCAGCAGCTGTGGTGAGTTCCAGGCAGTGGCAGCCGCCAGGCTCCACCTGAGCCATGGGATTTTGGAGCCAAGTGAGGGGATTCTCCGTTTGCACTGGCCTCCTAGCGGCTCGGGAAGTGTGGAAGGAGGACGGCAGAGACCAACGGAGCAACTTGTGAAGAAGAGGATTGCATGGAAGAGCGGACAGACTTCAGCCACCATCCACAACCTCTCATAGCAGGCAAACCCAAAACCTAGGGTCACTTCTGTGATTACTCTGAGAAGAGCCTTAAGAGCCACACTTAACACCTTAAACTCCTACCCTGAAAATATATAATATCAAATTGATTGATACATCTAATATTAATGCAGGTAATTAGAAAACCCAAGAATTAAATTAATCCAAGATGCAAAGATCTCTACATCTCTTGCCTGAGAGGCAAGGTCACTGAGAAAGCAAGCTGGTGTGGAGCAGAAAACCTTCTCCAGCCAACTGACAGCTGGACAAAGCTGCACTGCACGCAGCGTATGGGACAAAGGAGCCATCGACAGTGAAAACAGTGGATGCTGAATATTCAAGCTAGGCCAGACAGGCCCAATGACTGAATGAGTGCAATAGTGGCATGTCTACTCATGGGGTAACCAACTGCTCCATAATTGGACTGAAGGCCCTCTCTACGGAAGGGAATACATACCTGGTACTGGAAAACCTAAGTAAAAGTCTATGGTAGGTGAGGACATGACCCTTAGGGGTATAAGCCTGCTCTTGTCTGACTAAATGTATATATTATTCCCACCAAGCTGCCCTGAAAGCACTACACTTAATGTTCATATTCACATATTAACAATACTCTCACTTCTGGTTAGAGAAGCTTCTCTTTTCAGATGGCAATGGCCACTGGGATGACCCAAAAGGCAACATAGTGCAAAGAAGAAGGGATGGAAGAGTGCCCAGCACTGAAACACCTCTGTCACACCCTCCAAGGCTCAGGGACCATTGCGGAAGAGGGGGTGGATAGAATGGAAGAGCCAAAACAAGGGTATGACCTCTTACAATGCAACTGCCCAGACAGAAATTGGCCTCGATATCCATGACCTTGCAGTGCCTAGCAATACTCTGCAAGACCCTCAAAATAGAAGAAAAAGATGATGTCCTCACAATAAAAGAGAGACTATTGGAGAAAGGGAGGGGATGTGGTGGAGACTGGAGTTCTAAAGTAGAATAGGGGGAGGGGAGGGAAATATCAGGTGGGCTTATTTGTATGTAAGAATAAAAGTCAATAAAAAACAATAATTAAACAAAAAGAGTGCTGTTTCCATTTCTATCTAATTACATTTTGAAATATTAAAACAAAAATTTAAAAGTATTCTCCCGTGGGGCGTGGTGGCACACGCCTTTAATCCCAGCACTCGGGAGCCAGAGGTAGGAGGATCGCTGAGAGTTCGAGGCCACCCTGAGACTACATAGTTAATTCCAGGTCAGCCTGGGCCAGAGAGAGACCCTACCTTGAAAAACTAAAAAAAAAAAAAAAAAAAAAAAAAAAAAAAAAAAGTATTCTCCCAATAAATAAACCAGCTGCATGTTAGACTATCTCCAGCCTGTTTTGGTCATGTACCTGTTTATGTTTGTGTCATAATCAAGTCTGTTAAAGGAAACTGATAAGGGGGAAATAGAGTTCCACATGATTTAAATAGTAGATTTTCTGCATACCTGCCTAGCACGGTAGTTTCTATAAGGCAGACTGTCTCAGCCTTCTGAGCACTGCTGGTCTGCATGAGATGATTTTCCAAGGCAGATGCTTGATGAATAGTCTATATTCTAAAACACTGTAACATTAATCAGTATTCCAATTTCTCCATTTGCTCTCTTCTCAAAGCTCTTTTTTATCTTATATGCCAATCTTTTTATCTTAGATATAAGATAATAATATATAATTATATACAACATAATCTTGGGGATATCACTGACTACTTTCCCCTCATTCCTATTCATGGATAAATCTTATGCAAAATCATACAATGAGAATGTCCCCTGTATGTGAAGGCTAGAGATGCTTTTAGTTCAATAGAATCAAAGATTTTAACAGGGGTTCAGAAAGCAAATGGTTTTCAACCAAACCAGTAAGTGAGTCTATTTAGTTCACTGTGGGATATTAATAGGAGAGTCATTGTAGTTGTACTAAATGCATGTACCAAATATAATTAAATGAAGACCTCATGGTAAAAGGTTTACTGTCATTATTATATATTTCATTCTTTTTCACTAAACCAAACACATTGAGGAAAAAACAAGTAACATGCATTTAATATGTATCATATACTATAATACAATGTGTATAATATATATAACTCATAAGATAATCTTTTAAAATATTTTTATTTATGTAACAGAGACAGAAAGAGAGTAAGTGAGTATGGCCACACCAGAGTCCTCCTGCCATTGCAAACCACTTGTGCATCTGGCTTTATGTGGGCACTAGAGCATCAAATCCAGGCCATCAGGCTCTGTAACAAAGCACCTTTAATTTCTAAGCCATCTATCCAGTCTCTATAAAAGAATCTTAAGGTGACTTTCCCATTACTTCTTCATGAGATAGGGTCTCACGCTAGTCCAGGTTGGGCTGGAATTCACAATGCAGTCAGTCTCAGGCTGGCCTCAAGCTCACAGTAATCCTCCAAGCTAGGCCTCCCGAGTACTGAGATTAAAGGCATTGTGCCACCACTCCCAGCCCCACCCATTAAGTCTTGTTGGATTTTACTTTTGGGGATTTGCCTCAAGTTGATTCTATACAGCTAATATTATTCCAAGTCTACTTTCCAATTATACTTCTTTACATTATAGTAACAAAATATTCCTATTTCCTTCCTCCATTCCTTTGAATCACTGCTGTCATTTATTCTGCACTCATGTACAGTGCTTCATTAGCAAATACATTATCTTGAACAAACTGTTAAATGTCATATCAATTAAGGATATGAAATTCTTGGGCTGGAGAAATGGCTTAGCAATTAAGGCATTTGCCTGTGAAGCCAAAGGACCCAGGTTTGATTCCCCAGGACCCACATAAGCCAAATGTATGAGGGGCACATATATCTTGAGTTCATTTGCAGTGGATAGAGGCCCTGTCTGTCTCTCTTCTCTCTCCCTCTCCCTTTCTCTCTCTCTTTCTCTCTCTCTTTCTCTGCTTTTGAATTTTCTTTCAAAGTAAGGTCTTTCTGTAGCCTTGGCTAACCTGAAATTTATGATGTAGTCTGAGGGTGGCCTTGAACTCATGGCCATCCTCCTACCTCTGCCTCCCAAGTGCTGGGATTAAAGGTGTGTGCCAGCATGGCTAATTTGAATAATTTTAATGTACAGAATTCTGTGTTAATTTTTGTCTCTTACCACTTGAAATATTTCATTCAATTCTTTTCTTGGTTGCATGACTTCTGAAGAGAAGTCAGAATGCAATCACCTGTATTCTTTTGTATACAAGATGCCCACTCCCCCATCCCTTGGATTCTTTTAAGATTATTTTCCTCTACCAGTAATTTTTTTTTTGGAGCAAGACACAGAGAGAGAGGGAGAGGAAGACAGAGATGGGTGCACCAGCAGCCTTTTAGCTGTTGCGAATGAAATACAGATGTGTGTGCCCCCTTGTGGTCAAGTGCGGCATTGTGCCCTTGTGTCACTTTGCATCTGGCTAAACATGGCACCTGGAGATTGGGACTGGCGTTCTTAGGCTTAGGAGGCAGGCGCCTTAACCGCTAAGCCATCTCTCCAGCCTTACCAGTAATTTTTTAGTTCAAATATGATATATCCAGATTTTGGGTTAATTTTTTTTTTATTTTTCAGTACTTGCAGTGTGGCATTCTTCATGTTCCTGGAGCTATACTTTAGTGACATTAATAGAGGGGATTTCTTAAGTTATCATTACTTCAAACATTGCTCCCACTACCTTTTCTTTTCCTTCCACCTCTGGGATTCCCATTACCTGTAAATCATACATTATATACTTGCATAGAGCCATCCGATAATATGTTTTCTTCAGGCTTTCTGTTTGATTTTCACATTGGAATTTTGTGTCATACCCTCCAGCTGAGAGATTCTTTCTTGGCTATGTATGGCAAAAGCCAAGCAAAGACATTCTTCAATTAATTCATTGCTTTTGTTCTTTAGTATTTTTCCTTAAATTTTCCATGCATGCACTTTCTTGTTGTATGCTTTTTCCATGCAATACCTAATTTCATAATTTCAACATCCATGCCATGTCTGACTTTTTTCCTAATGCTTATTCAGTTTCTTCTATTTTCTGTCTCTTATCAGTACTTGTACTTTTTAGTGGTGGTTGTACATGATAGACTGGGCAAAAGGAACTGTGCCAAAAAGCATTTGTTCTGTCTTGGGAAGGCTTATGGGGGGATAGTACTTTGTAGCTTAAAGCTAGATAAAGTGTTTTTGAGTACCTAAATGGTGAACTTCCCCAGTGGGATGGCTGCAGTGCAGAGTGGGGCATCATCCTTTCTCTGGGTAGGTCAGGTTTTGTAGCCACATTCCTTTGAGAACAGAAGCTCAGACAGAACTTCCACCCTCTCACCCATCACCAAAAGCAAGAGGAAAGTTTCTCCAATGGTCATGGCGAGGCCCTTATCGAGCTCCTTATGAAAACTTACAAAGCACCTCGGCCCTGCATAGGCACAGTATGACTGGGCCCCTCCCTCAGGAGTTGTCAGTTGTCACACAATTTCACACTCATCCTCCAATATGTGTCAGTTATGCTACAGTTTTCCATCCTGACATGGGTTCATTTTTAAGGAGGCTTCTGCTGGGGGCCTTTGCTTAGGCCAGCTATACTTTCATGGCCTGCCTGTCTCAACTGATGGACAGCTGTTTTCCTGTGATCTCACTGCTTGGACAGATCATTAAAAACTTAGTGTTTGTGTAGTATGCTCAGTTTTTACCTTCTTGCTGGGATTGGGTGCTGGGCACTGCATTCCTCATGTGCAGGCTATTCTGCAAGGTTTTCACTTTGTCTTACTAATATGAATGGAAGGCACTTTAAGTTCAACACACTCATCTTCCTACATTTTCCTCCTTGTCAAAGTTTAAGAACAACTAGTCTAGAAAAATTATAGCACTGTGTGAAATTTATGTCAATTTACAAATGAAATGGCTCACCAGCATGCCACAGGCTGGACATGTTCAGCATGGCAGAAGGCAGAAAGGATCTTCCCAATCAAGGCAGAAGATCTGAGAAAGATAAAGTTAAGGAATCAAAGGGATCCTTCTCTCTCTCCTTCTTATTTGAAGGAAGAAGTTCAAATAGTTCTAAAACTCAAGTTTCCTGAAGAATACTTTCTTCCTACCTCTCAGATTATTCTTATTAATTCACAGTTACTTAAGAACATTAGTCAACTTCTGTATCAGACATGTGGATGAGATTCAATCACAGTGAAGAAAAAAGAAAACTTGCCTGTCATGGTGGTGCACACCTTTAGTCCCAGCACTCAGGAGGACTGAAGTAGGAAGATTACTGGGTGTTCAAGATCAGCCTGGGCTACAGAGCAAGTTCCAGGTCATGCTTGGCTAGAGTGAGACTCTGCCTTGAGAAAAACAAACCAAAATTATATTACTAGGAACACTCTACTCTGCAAACAATGAGAATTAAACTCCTATTTTCCACAGAAACATAAGGTATTAGTAGATATTTCTTATCCCATTATAATTGAGCTACAAATTCATCAGCTGAAAGTGAACAAAATGTTACTCAGGTTTTTCTTCAAGCTGTTTTCATGAGGGTACTTCTTCATTTAAGTCCGAAAGATGTTACTTGTACTCAAGATTCATAACACAAATCACAACCAAACTGAATGAATTTTTGTCTCAAATGTACTTTCAACTCCATATGATGTACCTTCAGAGTCTATCACAAGATAGACATTGTAGCCTCCTCCCTTGATAAAGTGTGTGGGGTGTGTGTGTGTGTTCATGTGTAGATGTTAAGTCTTTGGGAAATTATTGAAACACAAAGGGCGCATTTTTTCAACTTAAAAGCTTGTAACTTTAATTCTATCCTTTCAGAGAATATGTTCCTATGTTATTATTGTGGTTATATATTTATTTGAGAGTGATAGAGAGAGAAAGAGACAGAAAGATAGAGAATGGGCATACCAGGGCGTTCAGCCAATGCAAATGAGTTCCAGACCTATGTGCCATCTTGTGCATCTGACTTACGTGGGTCCTGAGGAATCAAGCCTTGAACTGGGGTCCTAAGGCTTCACAGGCAAGCTCTTATCTGCTAAGCCTTCTCTCCAGGCCCTGTTCCTGTTTTTAAGACTCTTAATATATAAACATATTTTTCACAAGTTATAATTTTCACTAAATTGTATAAAACATATATATTTGTGACTCTAAAAAAAAAAAAAAACACAATTAATTCATTCTTTACTAGATGACAGTCTCATCATTAGGGAACTCTTCTTTCTACTAAATGCAGACATGCTAAAAGCTCTGTCAGCAGTTCTTGTAATCATAAATGAAGGTCCCTCATTTCAATGACTGTTCCATTAACAAAGTACATAAGGGGATGAGGATGTGTTTCAGTAGTAGACATTTAGGATGGCTGAGGCCTTGGGCTTGATTCCCAGTATCTCCAAAAATTGAGTAATCCAAGTTTCAATGTTTGAATTAATTAACATAACTTTCAGAAAAGGATCATCAGAACAGGAGCCAGGACTTTTACAAATTAATAACAGAATCCACAGGGTTGTGTCTATAGTAGAAACATAAACATCCTCACAGCTATTTCTATAAAGAATTCCACTTTTCTGTCATCTAGAAACAACCACTCACAATGGAGCAGAAGAAGCTCTTGGTGCCAGCCTATTATAGGATGCCCATGCCCACCATCACATGAGCACTTCCCTACTTTCTCATGGACAATGACAATACTATTGATAGAATTTGGTATTTCCATGAGGTTAAATGCTATCAACTGGCATTTCTTGACCCAACAGCTACACCATAGTAAGCTTGTGTCCCTTGGCTTGTAGTTCAGAGGGTTTATCCAAGAACCAAGTAATGCTTCAAATGAAGGTTCTACTTGAGAAATTCTTTTAATATAAGACATATAGAACCTTATTCTATCTAATATAATGTTGAAAATTGCAAAGTTCAGTTACAAAAATGTTATATATTAAAATGTTTCTGAGAAAACATAGGTGCTAAAATGCACATTACCTATTGAGGTTCTTTTACATGAAATGACACTTTTAAAACAAAACACCTAAAATTCTGAATTTTTAAATATTTTATCGAATTAGAATATGACTTTTGAGTTACAGAATACTATCATGAACAAACTATGTTGTATTGGTGAGGACCTGCCTCAGAATGCATATATGAAACAAATACTTAAAAAGACTTCAACACTGTTTATAAGATTTTCTAACAAAGTGATTTATTTATTTATTTATTTATTTATTTATTTATTTATTTATGAGAGAGTGAGAAGGGGAGAGAAAGAGGCAGATAGAGAATGGGCATGCCAGGGCCTCCAGCCACTGCAAAGGAACTCCAGACAAATGCATCCCCTTGTGCATCTGCCCTATGTGGGTCCTGGGGAGTTGTCCTGGGTCCTTTGGCTTTGCAGGCAAGTGCCTTAGTAACTAAACCATATCTCCAGCACTAACAAAGTGATTTGTCTTCTTTCCTGACATGAGACAGTGCTAAATCAGGAAACCAGTCAGTTCATGCACTGCACATGGAATACACTCATTTCAAATTCAGTAAGTGGGTAGGTCAATATCCATGAATGAATCCAACTACCTCTGGAGGGAAAAACAAATAAAAATTTTCAAATAAAAAGGTGTGTGTGTGTGTGTGTGTGTGTGTGTGTGTGTGTGTGTCATGGTGCACTTGTGGAGGTTAGAGGACAACTTCAGTTTCTGGATTCTTATTTTCCACATTATTTTGAGGCATGACTCTTGTTTACCACTGTATTTACAAGGTTAGCTGGCCCACAAGCTTCTAGGTGGTTCTCTTGTCTCTATCTCCCTACCACACACTGGGATTGCAAATGTTCACAGTATACCATCTGATTTTATGTGAGTCTGAGGATCCGAACTCAGGTACTTATGCTTGCACAAAATGTGCTTTAAATACTCAGCCAACTCTCCAGGAGCCCACATTTTTAAAATAGAGATTATAGATATGTGAGTTTTATTTCTTGCTGATAGCAAGAAGATAATATTCTTTACAGGGGCCCACCAAGTAAAAACATATAACACATGGAGGTTCTGGTTAAGATGGTGGCATAGGAACCGCGCCAAAACAGGCTAGGGGAAAAAAAAACCAGAATTACAAATGGCAGCAGAGAAGTAGGAGAGATACGGAGCATCTGGACCATACAGAAGCAGGCAGAAGGAGTTCCAAAGCTGCAGCGAGTTCCGTGCCCTGGCAGCCCCCAGGCTCCAGCTGAGCCAGCTAAGCCACAGGATTTTTAAAGCCAGGTGAGGGGATTCTTCACTCACACCAGCCTCCTCACCAACTCAAGAAAGTGGAAGAAGGATGGCAGAGACCAACGGAGCGGCGTGTGAGGAAGAGGATCACGTGGACGAGCAGACGGACTTCAGCCTCACCTCCCCACCACCAGCACAAACACCAGCACCAGAGACCCGGGAAAGAGAGCTCACCTACCCAGCATCCGGCATGGTGAAAGCAGTGACCCACAGACACAGCAGGCTTTCCTGAGCCCAAAACACAGAAAGAAGGACCCAAGCTGCCTTACAGCATAGCTGAGACCAAAACCATCCCAAAAGGTAACTTGGATTACACCAGGTTAGTACCCACCAAATAAGCCCAGTCAGATCTGACGCTCATAAATAAGCTATATTTGGGGCTGCTTATCTGTTGCTTCCTGATTTGTAGTGCCTTTGTTTCCTCTTCTGTCAATCATTGGGAAAGGGTCTCACTTGGTCACAAGCTGACCTTGGAACCTTCTACAGACCAGAAATCTTAGCCTCCCAGTTGACAGGAGTAAGGTCTGGGCAACACACATCCTTAGGGACTATGATGGTATTAAAGGATCTGTTTGTCATAACACCTACTTTTGCACAAATACTCTATGCTGTATTTCATTGAATGGGTATATTGTTTAGTTAAATTTTTTAGAATTTGACTGTATTCTGTTTCATTCAGCCTATTTGAATACTCTAATTAGAAAACCCAAGTATTAAATTAATCCAAAATGCAAAAATCTCTACATTATAATACAAGAAACACAAAAAATCAAGACAATGTAAATCCACCAAAAAGTTTAATGTATCAGAAATGACCTTCAGTGAGGATGAATTAGAAGAAATGCCTGAGAAAGTTTTCAAAAGAATGATTATAAATATGTTCAAAGATCTCAAAGAGGAAATGAAAGGGTTCAAAGAACTCAAAGATGAAATGAAAGGATTCAAAGAAAACACAGAAAACCAATTTAATGAAATAAGGAGGTCAATACTAGACAAAAATACGGAAATAGAAATAATAAAGAAAACCCAGTCAGAAATGCTAGCAATAAAGAACACAGTCAGTGAAATAAAAAACTCTGTAGAAAATCTCTCTAGTAGAATGGATGAAGGAGAGAACAGAATATCTAAACTAGAAGACCAGGTGGCAGATCTAATACAGTCCAACAAAGAGAAAGACAAAATAATAGGAAGGTATGAATGGGAATTTCAAGATATTCGGGACACTATGAAAAGATCAAACATAAGAATTCAAGGGATAGTAGAAGGGGAAGAATTTCACTCCAAAGGTATAGTAGGTGTTTTCAACAAAATCATAGAGGAAAACTTCCCCGCAAATGGGAAAGAGATGCCAGTGCAGATACAGGAAGCCTTTAGAACACCAAACAGACAAAACCTGGAAAGAACCTCTCCCCACCATATTATAATTAAACCACCAAACATACAAACCAAAGAAAATATATTGAAAGCAGCTAGAGAGAAAAAGCAAGTCACCTACAAAGGCAAGCCCATCAGAATCACAGCAGATTACTCAACACAAACTTTAAAAGCCAGAAGGACTTGGAGTGCTGTATTGCAAGTTCTGAAAGATAAAAACTGTCAACCAAGATTACTTTATCCTGCAAAGATATCTATCCAAATTGATGGAGAAATAAGGATATTCCACAACAAAGACAGGCTAAAGGAATTTATGTCAACTAAACCAGCTCTACAAGAAAATACTCACAGGAATCATTCACACAGAAGAGAAAGCAAAACACATACAACAGGAACATACAACAAGAAATTGGGGAAAAAAACATACTGAAATAACAGTTAAAATAAGTGAGTAAAGGGAAAACAGGAAGAACTAGAAAATAAAAATGGTGAGAATAAATACATATCTTTCAATAATAACTCTTAATATCAATGGCCTCAATGCCCCAATCAAAAGACACAGACTTGCAGACTGGATTAAAAAGCAGGACCCTACCATCTGTTCCCTCCAGAAAACTTATCTCTCAATAAAAGATAGAAACCTTCCTAGGGTGAAAGGTTGGAAAAAGGTATTTCAAGCAAATGGGCCTAGGAAACAAGAAGGAGTTGCTATCCTAATTTCTGACAGGATAGACTTCAAACCAACATTAGTGAGGAAAGATAAAGAAGGTCACTTTATACTGATTAAAGGAACACTGCAACAGGAGGACATTACAATCCTAAACATATATGCTCCTAACATGGGAGGTCCCAATTTCATCAAACAAACACTATTAGAATTAAGGTGAGAGATATCTCCTAACACAATAGTAGTGGGTGACTAAAATACCCCACTCTCATCTCTTGAAAGGTCTACCCAGTAAAAAATAAACAGAGAGACATCTGCATTAAATGATATCATGGAACAAATGGACCTAACAGATATATACAGAACATACCATCCAAATGCTGCAGAATATACATTTTTCTCAACAGCACATGGGACATTCTCTAAAATAGACCATATAATGGGACACAAATCAAATCTTAACAAATACAGGAAAATTGAAATAATCCCTTGTATGCTAGCTGACCACAATGGGATTAACTGCAAATCAACAAGAAAAACTACAGAGCATACAGAAATTCATGGAGACTAAACAGTTCATCATTGAATGATGTATGTGTCATTGAAGAAATAAAAAAGGAAATGAATAAATACATAGAATCAAATGATGATGAGAACACAGCATACCAATACCTTTGGGACACAATGAAGGCAGTCCTATGAGGGAAATTTATAGCTCTAAGTGCCTATATTAAGAAAATAGAGAGTTCACAACTAAATTTAATGCTTCAACTTAAGGCCTTGGAAAGAGAAGAACAAAGCAAACCAAAAATCAGTAGACAGGAAGAAATAATAAAGGTTAGGGCAGAAATTAATGAAATGGAAACCAAACAAACAATCAAAAAAATCAATGAAACAAAGAGTTGGTTCTTTGAAAGGATAAACAAGATTGATAAACCCTTAGCAAATCTGACCAAAAGAAAGAGAGAAGAGACAAAAATTGACAAAATTAGAGATGAAAAAGGCAACATCACAACAGGTACCAAAGAAATTCAGAAAATCATATGGATATACTTTAAGAATATATATGCCTCTAAGTTTGAAAACTTGAAAGAAATGGATGATTTCCTTGATTCATATGACCTACCAAATTTAAATCAAGATGAGATAAACCATTTAAATAGACCTATAAGAACCACAGAGATCCAAGCAGTTATAAAAAGTCTCCCAACTAAGAAAAGCCCAGGCCCAGATGGATTCACTGCTGAATTTTACCAGACATTCCTGGAAGAACTAACACCAATGCTTTTCAAACATTTCCATGAATTAGAAAAGGAAGGAATTCTACTAAAATCCTTCTGTGAAGCCAGTAACACCCTGATACCCAAACCGGACAAAGACAGATCAAAAAAAGAAAATTACAGACCAATCTCCCTCATGAACATAGATGCAAAAATTCTCAACAAAATACTAGCAAACAGAATACAAGGATATATCAGAAAGATTATTCACACCAACCAAGTAGGCTTTATCCCAGAGATGCAGGGATGGTTCACCATATACAAATCCATAAATGTAATACACCATATAAATGGTCTGAAGGACAAAAATCACATGGTCATCTCAATAGATGCAGAAAAGGCATTTGACAAATTCCAACACCCCTTCATGGTGAAAGTATTACAGAAACTGGAAATAGAAGGAACATATCTCAACATAATAAAAGCTATTTATGACAAACCTACAGCCAACATAATACTAAATGGGGAAAAACTTGAAGCTTTTCCTCTAAACTCAGGAACAAGACAAGGGTGTCCACTTTCCCAACTTCTGTTTAATATAGTACTGGAAGTCTTAGCTATAGCAATGAGGCAAGAGACACTCATACAAAGGATCCAAATTGAAAGGGAAGAGATCAAACTATCATTATTTGCAGATGATGTGATTCTATATATAACAGACCTTAAAGACACTACCAGGAAACTGTTAGAGCTGATAAACACTTTTAGCAATGTAGCAGGATACAAAATAAACACACAGAAATCAGTAGCTTTTCTATACACTAACAACAATCATGCAGAGGATGAAATCAGGGAATCTCTCCCATTCACAATTGCCTCAAAAAATAAATAAATAAAATACCTTAGAATAAACTTAACCAAGGAAGTGAAGGATCTCTACAATGAGAACTTTAAAAAACTCAAGCGACAAATTGCAGAAGACACAAGGAAATGGAAAGACATCCCATGCTCCTGGATTGGAAGAATCAATATTGTGAAAATGTCAATCTTACCAAAAGCAATCTACACATTTAATGTGATCCCCATTAAAATCCCAATAGCATTCTTCACAGAAATAGAAAAAGCAATCCTAAATTTCATCTGGAAACACAAAAACCTCAAATAGCCAAAACAATTTTGCACAACAAACATCAGGCTGGTGGTATTACCATACCCGATTTTAAGTTATAGTACAAAGCCATAGTAACAAAAACAGCATGGTAGTGGCACAAGGACAGATAGGTAGATCAATGGAACAGAATAGAAGACCCAAATATTAATCCAGGCAGCTACAGCCACCTGATTTTTGACAAAAATGCCAAAAATATTCATTGGAGAAAAGATAGCCTCTTTAACAAGTGGTGCTGGGAAAACTGGATATCTGTATGTTAAAGGATAAAAATGGATCCTTGTCTCTGTCCATGCACAAAAGTGAAGTCCAAATGGATCAGGGACCTTAATATCAGACCTGAAGCTCTGAAATTGCTAGAGGAAAAGGTTGGGAAAACTCTCCAACATATAGGCATAGGCAAGGATTTTCTGAATATAACCCTTTTGCTCTGGAATAAAACCAGTAATCAACCACCTGGACCTCATAAAATTACAAAGCTTTTGTACAGCAAAGGACACTGTGAATAGAGCAAAGAGACAACCTACAAAATGGAAGAAAATATTTGCCAGTTATACATCTGATAGAGGATTAATATTCAGAATATAGAAAGAACTTAAAAAACAGAATAATAAGAATTCAAACAACCCAGTTAAAAAAAATGGGCTATGGAACTAAATAGAGAGTTCTCAGAAGAAGAAATACATATGGCATATAAACATCTAAAAAAGTGTTCCACATCCTTAGCCATCAGGGAAATGCAAATTAAAACCACTTTGAGACTGCATTTTACTCCTGTCAGAATGGCTACCATCAAGAAAACAAATGACAATAAGTGTTGGCGTGGATGCAGAAAAACAGGAACACTTCTACACTGTTGGTGGGAAAGTAATCTGGTCCAGCCATTGTGGAAATCAGTGTGGAGGTTCTTGAGACAGCTAGAAATAGATGTACCATATGATCCAGCTATAGCACTCCCAGGCATATATCTGAAGGACTCTTCTCACTACCTTAGAGATACTTGCACAACCTTGTTTATTGCTGTTTTATCCACAATAGCTAGGAAATGGAAACAGCCTAAATGTCCCTCCACAGACGAATGGATAATAAAGATGTGGTACATTGACACAATGGAGTTCTATTCAGCGGTAAAGAAAAATGAAATTATGAAATTTGCAGGGAAATGGATGGATCTGGAAAGGATTATACTAAGTGAGGTAGCCCAGGCTCAGAAAGCCAAACGTCACATGTTCTCTCTCATATGTCAATCCTAGCTACAAATGTATAGACTGGTGTGTGAACTGGAACCAAAAATAGGTACCAGAAACCAGTAAGCTGGTAAAAGGATATAAGAGAGGGAGGAAAGGGAAGGACTTAAGTGTATGGTATTGCACATATGTAAGTAGAAGAACAGATTACAGGAAGGGGAGGCCATGGGAAGAGAATGTGTAAAAGAAGGGCAGGGGGAAGGTCAATCTAAATTCAAGATAGTGTGAATAAGACTTATGTAAACCTACTTTTTTGAATAATGGCACATCTAGAAGCTGTAGACTGTTACTAGAAAATTTTCAGTGCCTGGGATGGGATACCTTCCAGTGAGTTGTTGGCCATGGAGGTCCTGGTAGCCTCCAAAACATTAAAGGCTTTTGCCAAAGCCCTTGGTTTCCCTTGAGAAACAGGTAGTAAGACCCTATTGTTGAAGACATCTCTTGCCTGAGAGGCAAGGTCACTGAGAAAGCAAGCTGGTGCTGAGCAGAAAACCTTCTCCCTGTAGACCAGCCAACTGAAAGCTGGAAAAAGCTGCACTGCATGCAGCTGTATGGGAGACAGAAGTCATCAGGAGTGAAAACAGTGGACACTGAAAATTCAAGTTTGGCCATACAGGCCCAATGACTGAATGGGTACAATAGTGGCATGTCTGCTCTTGGGGTAACCAACTGCTCCATAATTTGACTGAAGGCCCTTACTATGGGAAGGAATACATACCTGGTACTGAAAAACCTAAGCAAAAGTCTATGGCAGGGGACGTCATGAGCCTTAGGGGTATAAAGCCTGCTCTTGTTTGACTAAATGTATATTTTATTCCCAGCAAGCTACCCTGAAAGCACTACACTTAATGTTCATATTCACATATTAATGCTACTCTCACTTCTGGTTAGAGAAGCTTCTCTTTTCAGATGGTGATGACCACTGGGATGACCCAAAAGGCAACATAGTGCTGAGAAGAAGGGATGGAGGAGTTCCCAAGCACTGAAACATCTCTGTCACACCCTCCAAGACTCAGGGCCCATTGCAGAAGAGGGGTGGATAGAATGGAAGAGCCAAAGGAAGGGTATGACTCCTTACAATGCAATTGTCCAGACAGAAATTGGCCTTGATATCCATGATCTGGCAAGTACCTAGCAATACCTTCACAAGACCCTCATAATAGAAGAAAAAGATGATGACATCAAATTAAAAGAGATACTAATGGAAAGAGGGAGGGGATATAATGGAGATTGGAGTTCTAAAGGGGAATTGGGGGAGGGGAGGGAAATATCATGCATTTTTTTGTATGTAAGTATAGAAGTTGTCAAAAAAAAAAAAAAAAAAAAAAAAGTTTGGATGTGGGCTGGAGAGATGGCTTAGCAGTTAAGGTGCCTGCCTCCTAAGCCTAAGAACACCAGTTCCAATCTCCAGGTCCCACGTTTAGCCAGATGCAAGGTGATGCAAGGGCACAATGCCACACTTGAACATTAGGGGGCACACACATCTGGATTTCATTCACAGCAGCTGAGAGGCTGCTGGCGCACCCATCTCATCTCTGTCTTCCTCTCCCTCTCTCTTTGTCTCTCTCTGTCTCTCTCAAAAAAAAAAAAAAAAGTTTGGATGTATAATTTCTAAAGAAAACTAATTTCAGTTTCAATTCAGTATTAAGTAAAAAACTGAACAAATTTTGCAAATCATAAATACTATTTTCTTTAAATTCATGCTATTTTCTGAGACATGTTAACAACTAAGCTTTTCATTTATACTAGCATTTGAAATCATTTTAATATGGTTTACATCCATAAGATCTAATTTTATATCTATTCTAAATATCTTATTGTAATTAAAAATATAAATTCAGAGGCCACATCCCAATTATTAAATGTAGAAGTGAGAAAAATAGAAAATTACCACTAGAACACCACAGTAACTGTCACAAGGTAAGATCTGCCAACAGATAGTAAGAGAGAGTGGACAAATTTTAAGCAGAAACAGGACTTTTTCATAGTCTCAAAGTATCTCTAGTGAAGCTTTAGTAATAATAAATGAAAACATGGTAAGCTTATAGTACAGAATCCTAGCAGACACCTCTTTAGCATGGTGATCAATATTAACAACACAAGAAACATGTCATGGACATCAGGTATCTTCTCACCATACACTGTCAAATTGGCAGATGCTAAATGTGAAAAAAAGGAACCTGAAACAGTTAAGAGAATGCTAGCAAAAAGGCTCATAATATTTCTACTTTTAACTCCCTACTTTAGTTAATATTAATAGCATTGTAATGACATTAACTTTTTAATTTTAACAAATGTTCTACTTAAGTAAAATGTCAAAATAAGGGGACAATGGATGAAGGGTAGAAGAAAACTTTTTTTTTTTTTTTTTACAATTCTTCTGTAAGTTCAAAAACATCTCAGCAGTTTTAAAAAATAACTTAAGATACACATACATACACACATATATATTTGTGCATAACTTGAACACATATATATATAAATCAAGAACTTATTCAACTGGCATCTTGGGCATCCACTAAGTTAAACAGCAATGTTCTCTTCTGAATTAGTCATTGTCTCACTAGTAACACAGTTTTAAGGTTTCTCCTCACTTTTTATTCTGAAGTATATTTGGATTTTCATACAAAAGCCTTTTAGAAATATTCCTGGATTAAGCCAAAATGAGTAAATTCTACAATAAAATTGTCACATTTACCAAATCATTCATCCCAACAGTAAGACTCAGCCAATATTTTACTCCATTTCTTCTCATCATCCAATGTTAACATCAGATTGTGAGAGGAGGATGTGGCTTCAGATTTAGTATTACTAATAAACCTGTTAATCTAGAAAACAAATATTTCTGTGAGAGCTTGTTAGGAAATTGCTGTTCTTGCAAAAGCAGATAATGTGTACTCAATTTCACTTTACATGTCAAAGGCAAAAGGAAAATCATTCACCTAAGTGTCTATAAAACAATTATGGATACTCAAGCAAGAGGGGAACCTTCCAATATGTCTTTCTTTCTTTTTTTTTTTTGTTTTTGGTTTTTTTTTTTTTTTGTATGTTTATATGTGTCTAATGTGCACACAGGTATGTATGCATATTCATGTTGGGGGGGGGTCATGTGTGTGCATGTGTAGAAGCCAGAGGACAAAAAAGGGTGTACTTTTTTTGAGACAGGGTCTCTCAATGGTCTGGAGTTCACCAAGTAGACTAAGCCAGATGGCCAGTGACTCCATAGTTCTTCCTGTCTCTGCCTCCCCAGCACTGGGATTACAAGTGTGTACCAACATGCCTGGCATGTACATGGGTAATGGGGGGTCAAATCACTTTACTGACTGAACCATCTCCTCAGCTCCTCAATATCCATGTCTTCAATTTGGCTCTACAATGACTGTTAGTAATATAAAAAAATCATTTTGTGAAACAGACAGTTCTATGAAGTTTACTCTAGGAAATAAAGACCAAACCTAAATGAAAACACTTAATTTTTCCACCCTAGCTGTGGCTGATTCATTCCCTGAGCATGAATCTCCTTTTCCTCTTCATTAAGGATAAACTGAGCTGCAATATGCCCCAGAAACAATTGGAGAATAATATTATCAAATAATCATATTTCTTACTTTTTGCAGTTATTATGTCTGCTCATGGTGACATTTAATTCATGTTTTTAATAAGGGTTTCTATAGAAATAGCAATAGTGAAACGATATACTTCATTCAAAAAAAAAGTAGTTTTAAAGTGACGTTTTATCCAAATACAATGAAAAGCAAAGAGGCAAAATGTCCAAGAACATTTTCATTCTTATGCTAATCTAATTTCCAAATTCACCTCCTCTACTGCTTTGAAAAGTAAAAAAGGGAGACAATTTACTTCAAGAACTCACTTCACATTGCAATATATTCAAGTGGTAAAAGGACATCAATTCATTCAGAACTGTCATTCTATCCAGCGGACAGTATAGACTCTTGAATAACTATAGTAAATGTATTAGTACAAAATGTACCAAGAAGTAGAGAATAATGCTGTATTTGTAAACTGCAAATAACAAACAAAACAGTGGTCCAAGAAAGCTCAAGTCTAAGCTACGATACATGTGTAAAGTGAATCATCAGTCACGATGTACAAACAGTGACAATCCAAATGTCCACAAGAGCAAAGCCTGCTGGTCTGAGATTGTATAGTTTGTGCTAGCCTCTTACTTAAAGGGTATTTCCCTCCTGCTGACAGGAAGCAGCGTGCAAATATCCATGAATTTCTTGACTGAGTCTGCTTGGCAATACTGAGAATTCCAGTTTCTGTTGCATTCACCTGAAAAGTGTAAAAAAAAAACTCAACTCCAATGTTCTTCCAATCTTCTGGCAGCTTTGCAAACTGCTCTTCTCTTCAAACTTTAAATCCAAAAGAAGTTGGTCTTGCTTCCTGTCGACAGGCATTTCAAAAAAAAAAAAAAAAACAATAACTAACCAAATTCAAGAGTTCTTTGGCCAAATTAGTAACAGGTTTATACTTCATACTAAATCCTTTCATAACCCTTTTTCTCTAATTTTTCCAGTATGACCTGTATCTTTTTTTTTTAATTTTTTTATTGACTTTTAATCTTACATACCAAAAAAACCCCACCTGATATTTCCCTCCCCTCCCCCATTCCACTTTAGAACTCCGGTCTCCATCATATCCCCTCCCTTTCTCCATTAGTCTCTCTCCTAATTTGATGACATCATCTTTCTCTTCTATTTTGAGGGTCTTGCAAGATCATGGATATCGAGGCCAATTTCTGTCTGGGCAGCTGCATTGTAAGAGGTCATATCCTTCCTTTGGCTCTTCCATTCTATCCGCCCCCTCTTCTGCAATGGTCCCTGAGCCACTGGAGGATGTGACAGAGGTGTTTCAGTGCTAGGCACTCCTCCATTCCTTCTTCTCAGCACTATGTTGCCTTTTGCAGAAGTGAGAGTAGCGTTAATATGTGAAGATGAACATTTAGTGTAGTGTCCCCAGGGCAGCTTGGTGGGAATAACATATACATTTAGTCAGACAAGAGCAGGCTTATACCCCCAAGGCTCATGACCTCACCTACCATAGACTTTTACTTAGGTTTTTCAGTACCGGGTATGTATTCCCTCCCGTAGAGAGGGCCTTCAGTCCAACAAACAGCCTCTTTCCTGGTCTGATGGACAGAGCCTTGGACCCCAGTTCGAACAGAATCCAGTTCCAAAAATTCCTTGGTCAACATTTCTTCCAGAACCCAGTACGCTTTGTCTCTCTTGATCCCCGCAAACTCTTCTACTTCTTGCTCAAGATACTGAAACCTTCTCCAGAACTTGTATGATTTTCTTAATACTTGGAGGAGCACCTTCATCAGAAGACAAACATGTTTCAGGAAATGTCACTCTGCTCCTGGGTGCTGGGATGCTCCCTGGTGACATTACCATACAGCTGAGGCTCAGCACTGTACTGGACTTGGGACTCCACAAGGTCTGAATCATCATTGTTCATTGTTCCTGAGGATTGATGCTGATGATCACTGCATGGAAAGTTGTGTCTGTTCATGCTTTGATCTGATTGGCTACAAGGATACAAAGAATCCTTAGGTTGTTGGGTTGGTGGTGAGGGAGGGGGCTGAGGAGAACTGTTGGCAAGCCATGGTGAAGCACTTTCAGTCATGTAGAGAGATTCCCAGGTGGTGCTGAGGGTGCAGCTGAAGGCCAAGGGTAACGGGCACCCATCCCATAAGTACCAGAAGCCCAGGCATCTTCCTGTGGCCCTATAGATGGTCCTGATTGTGGCACACTGCGATTTCCATCCCCATATGGCTAATGGGGCAGGTTTATTACTGGGTTCTGTGCCAGGGCCAGGGGCATATGGTGGACCATAGGCTCCATTTGTATAAGAACTCAAACTCTGGCCTTGTAACTCTGGTCTCACAGGATATGTACTTGGGTATGGGGCCCTAGGTCATGTAGAATTCCAGTAGTTAGGATTATAGCCAGGATATGGTGGCTGCTCCTGGTGGCCGCTGCCAGCTCAACTTGGCTCTGGCCAGGCACCTCCAGAGCCTAGTAGCCATCGCCCCCTGCACCTTCCCCTGGCCATGTCTAAGTAGGGGTGCCTCCGTGGCCCCACCAGGAGATGGGAGACTCCGGGGGGGGGGGTACAAGGGAGAGGCAGGGGCACTGGCGCATCTCCACCCCCGGGGCCCATAGTAGCGACCATAAGAAGGACCTTCGCTGGGGCCATACCCCGAGTGCCTCAGAGCCGACATGGGCTCCACTGCCCTGATGCATTTCCCGCCCCCCACAGCCCGCCTAATTAATATAATATAATATAATATAATATAATATAATATAATATAATATAATATAATATAATATAATATAATATAATATAATATAATAATAATATTTAATTTTTAAAAGGCATACACCACCATGCTCTGCTTTATTTTAAAAAAATGAAAGTGAGGGCTGGAGAGATGGCATAGTGGTTAAGGTGCCTGCCTGCTAAGCCTAAAGAATGCCAGGTTCCAAGCTCCAGGTCCCATATTTTGCCAGATGGAAAGTGATGCAAGGGCTCAGTGCTGCACTTGCCACAAGGGGGCAAACACATCTGGAGTTTGTTCACAGCAGCCAAGAGGCTGCTGGCTGGCATGCCTCTCTCTCTCTCTCTCTGCCTATCCCTCTCTCTATGTCTCTCTCTGTGTCTCTCCCCAAAAAATGAAACTCAGAGATACTGTAAAGAGGGGATTATATTGCTCATGGAAACTTTGGGAAATTGTAAAATTATTTTTAAAGATTTATAAAATAAGTCAAAATAATAAAAGCAAAACCCATTGAAACAAAATAAAACAGCAAAATGAAAATAGTCCATGTTTCCACTAAGCTTCCATTTTCCTAATTCTGCCTCCCTCTTATTTTAAATTAAAATACTACACTGTAATATTATTTTAGATTGATATTTTCTTCTAGCAATATACTGGGAACAAACTTCTTTAGCTCCTAAAGTAAAAATCATCTCTTTTTTTTTAATGATTCATTGCTCTCTGCTGCTAGATTGCCTCTCTGTACCTTCACATACTAAGCACACCTACAGTGCTTGTCTGGCAGATGCCTGACAAGTATTTGTGAATGAATAATGGGGTGCAAGTTATTTTGATTTCTTCCAAAGTCCAAATCTATTAATGCCATATAACTAAGTCAAATTTGTCTTCTGACACTTTCAAGTGATTAAATAAATGTGAATTTTCTTTCTTTCTTTCTTTCTTTCTTTCTTTCTTCCTTCTTTTTCTTTCTTTCTTTTTGTTCCTTCTTTGTTTTTTTTTTTCTTTTCTTCTTCTTCTTCTTATTATTATTATTATTATTATTATTATTATTATTATTATTATTGGTTTTTCAAGGTAGGGTCTCACTTTAGCCCAGCCTGACCTGGAATTCATTCAGTATTGTCAGGGTGGCCTAGATCTCATAGTGATTCTCCTACCTCTGCTTCCCTAGTGCTAGCATTAAAGGCATGAATAATGGTTTTTAATTTAAATTCCTAAAAGAAAAGCAGTCTGGGAATAGCACAAATGACTTTAAGAAATATTTTTAGAAATCTAAATTAAGCAGTTATATTTTAACTTTAGACATCTTTCAAAAGATTCACTAAAGTATAAGAAAAATAATGGGATGGAATCCTTATTTAAATACACTTGCTGTACCAATAAGATCATTAAGAATAGGGAAACAGCAAAACAAATCTGGAGAGAAAAATGTAGAATGTAATTGGTTAAAACATTACTAATTCCACACATTGCTAATTTTTATTTTTTATTTTTGCTCAAACATATATAGTAGCTAACTGTGATGGTTAAGTTTGTGTCAACATGATCTGTTTAGGAATCCACAGACATTCCTCATAAGTGTGTCTCTGAGGTTGCTTCTAGGAATGATTAACTAAAGGAATAATCTTTCTCTCAGGGTGAGACCTTCCCCCAGAGTGAGTGGCCCCTCTCAGAGGGGAGAATTATCTGAAGAAGCTCTGGGAAGGAAAGTATCCCCTCCTCCCACCTGGCTGCTGGTGCTGCTTGCTGTTTGCTGCTTTCTGCTTTCCAGGGTGGACTGAAGACCAGCGTGGACTGAAGAGCAGCATCTCTCCAGGACACCTCCAGGCCTCCAATGCCAGATTGGGACTGCTGAGGCATCCAGCCTCATGGACTGAGTAGCTCCCAGGTTCCTTGAATGTCAGGCCTGCAAACTGCTATTGCTGACTTTCATAAACTAATCCAATAAATTCCCTTTTAATACAATTCATTCTATCAGTTCTGTTCCTCTAGAGAACCCTGACTAGTACAGATTGTGTACTAGGAGAGGTTCTAGAGAAACAGAATTGTAAGGATGGTTTCTCTAGGGGGCTTGGTGCTCTCTAGAGTTGGTTCTCCAACTCCAGTACCATGAAAGGCTCTACTGGTAATAAGGAGAGCACTTTTATTGGGATAAGGAAGGCACTAATAATCTATGATGTGCACTACTTGAAGAACTCCATGAGATAGATGTATTTGGTGATCTTGAGTCATATCTTGTAAAGAGCAAGGATATTAATGACTCTGTATCTAGAAGTTTTGAATATTTGTGGAAATGTAAGATGAATGATGATGCTTGCTGGTTCCTTCTAGCATCTCTGGATAAACTTTTGAGAGAAAAGCAGAAGCTCAGAAAGGAAATTTCCAAGATTAAGACTCACATACATGATCTGAAGGTTTCTAAGGGTGCCCTGGAGGAGTCTCCTCTCCAGCCAGAACAGGGCTAATTGCAGAAAACCCAAGCTCTCATTGTAAGATTGTCTAATTTGCAATGTAGGCTCAATTCCCAGCCTCACTGGCTATCAGAAGTTAAAGTGAGGGCACTGATTGGAAAAGAGTTGGATCCTATGATATGGGATGGGGATATGTGTGAAGACCCTGAAGAATCTGGGGACATTGAACTCTCAGATTCTGAAGAAGTTGTTTTGCATGAGACTGTGGTTTCCCCTCCTTTAGGGGCAGTTGCACCCCCACCCCAAATCCTGAAGTATTTCCCTCTCCACCCTTGCCTGAGGGAATTACTCCTTCTTTGCCTGAGGAACCAGCAATGATCCTCCCTGCAGGAGGTCCTGATGCTTCTCAGTGCCCACCCATCTTTGCTTCTAGGCCTATAACAAGGCATAAGGCTAGGCATGCCCCTAAAGTGAAGTACACCCCTAAAGAACTTCAGCAATCTTCTAATTTGTACAGGCAGAAGCATGGGGAATATGTGTGGGAATGGATTTTAAGGGTGGGATGATGGCAGAAGGAATATAAGATTAGATCAGGCTGCATTTATTGAAATGGGCCCACTGAGCAGAGATTGTAGATTTAACACTGCAGCTCATGCAATTGGAAGAGGTGCCAGGAGATTATTTGATTGGTTGGATGGAGTATGAATCCCAAGATGGCCTACTGTGAATGAGCTCAAGCTGCCTGATATCCCTTGGCTTAATGTTGATGAAGGGATTAAAAGGCTCAGAGTACTTGGAATGCTGGAAGGGATTTGCCATGTAAACTCATCTCTAACCCCACACTGGGAGTGTCCAGAAGATGTGCCCTTTACTAAGACTATAAGAAACAGATGTGTGAAGGGAGTCCCAGCATACTTAAAGTTGCCAGTAGTTGCCATAATATGTAAAGAAGACATCACAGTGGGAGCTGCAATTGTTGCATTAGGTGACTTAGATGCAATGGGTCTAACTGGATCTCGGTGTAACAAAGGGCCAAGTAACAGCACTGAATTGCTAAAGGCAAGGTAAGCTTGTTGACTGTAAGGACAGCATAGGCAAAACAATGCTGGTAACAGCATTGTTAGGACCTGAAAATCACTGAAGAGAGACTCAGACTCATATAGCATGTAATAGCATAGAGCATTTATTGTGCAGAGAAGTCCAGCATGCAGGGGTCCACCATTTACACAAAATGGCGACCGTGAGAGGAGTATTCAGGCTCCTTTTATGCTTGCCAGAAGGATTTTAGCAGGCTTTCACAACCTTATGACATGATTGGCTAATTTGAACAGTACAGTACTGGTGCACTTTTGATTGGTTCTAATTTTTGTGTGTGTGGGCTAAAGGAGATTGAAGGGAAGGGGAGGGCTCCTAAGTGGGTAAGGTTCCTAATATGGCCAGTTAAGAACCTCGCAAGCATACCTTACATTCTTTTACTTCTGATTGGTGGGGGCCTGTAACAGACAGCTTCAGGTTCATTGAGATAAACTTCCAACCAGGCACAGTTATGGAGGAAGGGATATTTATTGGAGCTTACAGATCCAGAGGAAGTTCCATAATGGCAGAAAAAGCTGGCCTGCTCTTCACAGGACCAAACAGATACAGAGAGAGAGAGAGAAGCCACAAGCCAAAACCACACAGCACAGCATACCTCAGGAACTCAAACTAGGCACACTTTGCATATCTTTAGATTGAAATGCAAACTATAAACTAATAAAACACTGAAAACTAAACCCACCACCACACCTTAAGATCCAGGGATAGGCCAGTGACATTGCCTCCAGTAAGGTGGATGCAAACTATAAACTAATAAAACACTGAATATATTGGGGACATCTATTCAAACTACAAATTATTTAATAAAACATTTCTGGGACCAATCCCTGGTTCATCCTGCCCCAAGGTCTAGCTTTATAACTATCAGACACTGTAAATTGTATTCAGTCCACTTTCAAAGGTCCCCACAGTCTTGACACAACTTAAGACAGTGAGTCCTATAAAATCAAACAAGTTAAATACTTTAAACATATAAAGGCACAGAGTTAACATTTTTAACTGCTATCAGCATCAAAGAGGAGACAGTGACTAAAATCAAACAATACTTTAAACATATAAAGCTAACATTTTTAACTGCTATCACCATAGAACAAATCATCAAACTTCTGCAGTTCAAGTTCAATATAACCCAAGACTGACAGTCTCCAGGTTTTCCAATTCCTCCCCTCCAGCTGGGCAGAGTAGCCAGGGAAAACTTCCATCCCAGGCCAACAGTGCACTCCATGGTAGCCCTTGCACAGTCCTGGTATATCCAAAACATCTTCAGGTCTCCATGCAAACCATGGTCCATCTTCCAAAGGCTCTTCCAGCCTGTAAGGACCTCACACCCTACTTCATTCTGCATCTCATCAGCGGCTCCTGGAACTGTGTGCAATTCATGACCACTCCATGCATTTCACATGCTTCCAAAACTAATACCATGTGTGCAGGACACAGCCATATTCTTAATCCAGGGATGAAATAAATCATAGCCTTGAAAAGCAGGTTCCTTCTTCAGTTAACTCTTTCCAAAAGAGTTTGCATTTCTAACAGTCTTTGCTCAGGCATCCTCTCCATTGTTTTAATGTAAAGCAGTTGGGCAACCTTCCTTAATATTGCTAATGTGTTTGACAATAGCAGCTCCAGTAACCTAAAACCAGTCTCAGTGCCTCTAATTTTAACTTGCTTGAGGTTTTCCAACTTAAAATCTTAAGTCTTTCAGCCCAATATCTTTAGCCAAGCACATCAGTCCATTTACAAATTTAACCTTGATCAAACTCTCTGGGCCTGGGGCAGCAGAATGCAGCCATCCCTTATGCCAGTAGACCACTTCCAACAAAGTCTTTTGCAGTATTTCCTTTCCCTTAGAAAGCTCATAAAGCCAAGCCTAGAAGTTCAATACTGTCTGCACTTACTATTCTCAAACTCTCATCAGAATAGTCCATAAAACTTGGCTTACCACTCCAGAAGGCATCTTCAGTTGCAAGCACCAAGTCCATGCCTGTTGCTCCAAAACAAAGGTTCCAAAAGATGAACATTCATATGGTCAGGTTCATCTCACCCCACACTCCTTGGTACCACTTTTGTAACAGACAGCTTCAGGTTCACTGAAATGAACTTCCAGACCAGGCAGGCACAGTTATGGAGGAAGGGGTATTTATTGGAGCTTACAGGTTCAGAGGAAGTTCCATAATGACAGAAGAAGCTGGCCTGCTCTTCTCAGGACCAAACACACACACACACACACACACACACACACACACACACACACACAGAGAGAAAAGCCACAAGCCAAAGCCACACAGCACAGCATACCTCAGGAACTCCAGCTAGGCACACTTTGCATATCTTTAGGTTGAAATCCGAAACCCACCACCACACCTTAAGATCTGCCCAGTGACACTGCCTCCAGCAAGGTGGCTGCAGTTTGGAGCCTTTGGCAGGCCCCCATAGGTGAATGACAGCAGAGGCCATTCTGTCATCTGCAGACAATTATTCTCCCTTTGAGAGACAGCCCTTGGCTTGCTATTGGGCCTTAGTAGAAACAAAACACTTGACAATGGGCCATCAAGTTACTATGTGACCTGAGCTGCCTGTTATGAGCTGGTTGTTATCTGACCCACCAGGCCATAAAGACGGATGTGCACAACAGAAGTCCATCATCACGTGGAAGTGGTATATCCATGATTGGGCTTGAGCAGGCCCTGAAGGTACAAGTAAATTTCATGAGGAAGTTGCCCAAATGCCTATGGCTGCTACTCCTGTTACAATGCCTTCTGTCACCAGGCATGCCCTATGGCATCATGGGGAGTGCCCTGTGTTCAATTGACTGAGGAGGAGCAGACTAGGACATGGTTTACATATGGTTCAACACATTATGCAGGCACCTCCCAGAAGTGGATAACTGTAGCATTACAGCCCCTTTCTGGGACAACTTTGAAGGACTGTGGTGAGGGGAAGTCTTCACAATGGACAGATCTATGGGCAGCACACATGGTTGTGCATTTTGCTTGGAAGGAAAAATGGCCAGATGTGTGATTATACACTGATTCATGGGCTGTGACCAATGGTTTGGCTTGATGGTCTGGGACTTGGAAGATGCACGATTGGAAAACTAGTGAGAAGAACATTTCAGAAAGGTGTATGTGGATAGAGCTCTCTGAATGGGCAAAGGATATAAAGATACTTGTGTCCCATATTAATGCGCATCAGAAGGTGACCTCACCAGAGGATGATTTTAATAATCAAGTTGATAAGCTGACCCATTCAGGGCATAGTTGTCAACCTCTTTCCTCAGCCATCCCTGTCATTGCTCAATGGCCCATGAGCAAAGTGGCCATGGTGGCAGGGATGTAGGTTATGCATGGGCCCAACAACATGGACTTCCACTAAGGCTGACCTGGTGACAGCTGCTGCAGAGTGCCAAATGTATCAGCAGCAGAGACTGACTCTGAGCCCCTGATATGGTAGCATTCCTCAGGGTGACCACCTAGCAATTTGGTGGCAAATTGACTATATTGTACCACTTCCATCATGGAAAGGGTAGTTTTTTGTCCTTACTGGAATAGAAACTTATTCTGGGTATCCATTTGTTTTCCTGCATTTAATGCTTCTGCCAAAACTCCCATCCATGGGCTTACAGAATGCCTTATCCACTGTCATGGTATTACACACAGCATAGCTTCTTACCAAGGAACTCACTTCACACCCAAGGAAGTACAACAGTGGGCTCAGGATCATGGAATTCACTGGTCTTACCATGTGCCACACCACCCTGAAGCAACTGGCTTGATAGAGTGGTGGGATGGCCTTTTAAAGAAACAGCTACTGTGCCAACTAGGTGGCAATAGCTTGGAGGGCTGGGGCAGTGCCCTCCAGCAAGCTGTATATGCTCTGAATCAGCACCCAATATGTGGTGCTGTTTCTCTGATAGCCTGGATTCATGGGTCCAGGAATCAAGGGGTGGAAATGGGAATGGTACCACTTACCATCACCCCAAGTGACCAATTAACCAAATTTTGTTTCTTGTTCCCACAACCTTATGCTTTGCTGGCCTAGAGGTCTTGGTTCCAGAAGGGGGAGTGCTTTAGTTAGGAGGCACAAAGAACATTCCATTGAACTGGAAGCTAAGACTTCCCCTGCCCACTTTGGGCTCCTGATGCCCTTGAGTGCACAGTCTGAGAAAGGAGTTACTGTGTTAGCAGGGGTGATTGATCCAGGCTACCAAGGGGAAATTGCACTGGTCCTCCACAATGGAGGTAAGGAAGAGTATGTCTGGAGTGCAGGAGATCCTTTAGGGCATGTCTTGTTACTTTGCCCTGTTATCAAAGTCAATGGACAACTGCAACAATCCAACCAAGGCAGTGTGATAAACGGCCCAGATCCTTCAGGAATGAAGGTATGGGTCACCCCTCCAGGTAAAGAACCAAAACAGGCTGAGGTGCTTGCTGAAGGTGAAGGAAATACAGAATGGGTAGTAGAAGAAGGCAGTTACAAATACCAGCTATGGCCACTTGGCCAGTTACAAAAACGTTGACTGTAATTGCCATGAATGTTTCTGTCTTACCTTGTTAAGAGTGTTTGTACATATCTACACCAATATTAAGATGCTTTTGTTCATCCTCTATTTCTCCAAGAGGGGCATTACCTAAAGAAGCTCTGGGAAGGAAAGCATCCCCTTCTCCCACCTGGTTGCTGGTGCTGCTTGCTGATCACTGCTTTCCCATGTGGACCTGGAATTCACTCTGTAGTCTCAGGGTGGCCTCGAAGTCATGGTGATCCTCTTACCTTGGCCTCCCAAGTGATGGAATTAAAAGTGTGCACCATTACATTCAGTTTATGGTTGTTTATACACGGTATTCATTGATGTTTCCAGCTTTACTTCAAGGCTTTGATAATTACTCTGATCCCATACAAATGAATGTAGAGCTGTTACAACAGCACAGAGTCTTGGCATGATAGTTCTGAAGGATAACCCACTGTTGCATTTTGGCAAGGACCTTGTCATTGAGGTCTTCCACTTTGTATGCCTGGCCCCAGCCCAAAAAAATCCTCTGAAAATCTTATGAGAATATTGGTAAGGTCAATTCTGGTATAACAATGTAGAGAAGTGCATAAAACTGCAAGTTCACATAATTTCTTTGTAAAAAGTACAATCTAGCATTTATTGGAGGACTGGTGAGAGAAGGTTTCATAGTGAAATGAAAACAAAACCCATAGTTCACATTTTGTCTCCTGCCCTTGTTTTCCTTGTAAGCCAGTGTCCACACATTAGTATGGTAACATGTAACCATATCTGGGCCTGCAGCACCTTGTCCCTTCCTCATATGTTGCATCCCCTTGATGCTCAAGATGACAGATTATCCAGTAAAAATATACTTTTTAGGCATTCTTGAAACTAGATATGGAGATTCAAGTTTTGTACATAGGTTTTGGCAACAAAATTCTGTATGGAAAATTCTTTGTAAGTCCTTAGCTCTCTCCTGTACTGGTAACTGTGCTCTTCTTCCTCTCTTGCTGTATGTTGTTTCTAGTATGGTGGGGGGTGGTTAGAAGCCCAGTCTCCATGGTGGGCTATGTGTTCAGGAATTCTGCCTGCATCAACTTAACAACATTTGCCTTACACTGACCCAGGGGGATTCCTGTCTTGACCTCTTGAATCTCCCTCCTCCCTTGAAGAGGGAATATTTCAATTTGGAGGAATCTGCTATACAACACCTGCTACCTTAGTCTCTACCCAACAGAGGTACACTTTTCCTAGACTGATGTGTTTCCAGGCATATCTGCCTGTGACCTTGTACACACACAAATGCACCTACACATGCATGCATGCATTCACACACATTACACACAGACAGAGCCTCTAACCTGTGGCCTTTGCAATGTCAAGTGTTGTTCTGATTTGGATGCTGGTGCTGATTTGAAAGTCACTGGTGGTCCTAGAGCTCTGTAAGAGATTATTTAATAGTGAAGTCATTACTATGTGAACACAAGAAGCACTTGGTTTACAAGACTCTAACACACTGACATTAAGCACACCAGAGCTCCCTTTGCTGAGGCTCCACTCTGAATCACAATGTGTCCTGGCCACAAGATTAAGCACAGGAGTCTGGGCACTGTCCTGAACCCTAAATAGCTTGGGACCATATAAAGTTGTGAGTGAGCCTGGACTTCACCTTGAACCCTATGGAGCTTGGGCCAGAAGATTAACCATAAGAGCAAGGGCTACATCCTGAACCCTGAAGATCCCAGGCCACAAGATTCACTTTGGAATTCTATCTGGCCCATGGAGCTGAGTATCAGGTTTGCTATGGCTGCTTAGCTCTGGTACTGTCTAAATTTTCCTGACTATTGCTCTGGCAGGGTGTTTCTTTCTCTCTTGGCTCTCTCTCTCTCTCTCTGAGGTTCTGTGGATACTTTCATCACTCTGCTGTTAGACCCAGAGGTGGTAATGGATGATAATTGTCTCAGCATCATTGTTCAGCTTCTTTAACCACAATGGCCTCTCCCTGATTCCTATTTTAATTCTCTTTAGAATTCCAGCAAGGATGCCTATGTCTTCCTCTGGGAAGGTGACTAACAAAATTATACCATAGCTTACTTCTCTCTCCTCTCCTAAACTACAAGCTTCCTAAAGTTTGGTAATATTAAGTTTAAATCTTATAGCAGTGGTGCAGCAGATACTCTATCACTGGGCACAATTCCAACTCAAAAGTATAACTCAGGGCTGGAGAAATGGCTTAGAGGTTAAGGCGCCTGCCTGCTAAGCCTAAGAACGTTGGTTCCAATCTCCAGGTCCCACATTTAGCCAGATGCAAAAAGTGACGCAAGGGTGCAATGCCGCACTTGCCCATAAGGGGGTGCACTCATCTGGATTTCGTTTGCAGTGGTGGCAGAGAGGCTGCTGGTGCACCCATTTTCTGTCTTCCTCTCCCTTTCTCTCTGTTCTCTGTCTCTCTGTGTGTCTCTCTACAAAAAAGTATAACTCATATGTGATTTGTGTTTATGTTTTTGTGAGTGCACATGTGTGTTCATGCATGTGGAAGCCAAAGGACCACATTGACTGTCATTCTTCAGGGGGCATCTTTTTTTAAATACAGGTTTTTTTGTGTGTGTGTGTGTGTGTGTGTGTGTGTGTGTGTGTGTGTGTGTGTGTAGAAGGGTTCATCTTTCCTCACACCTTCACCACCACTTATTTTCATGTGATTTATTTATTTTTATTTTTAAAAATTTATTTGGGGGCTGGAGAGATGGCTTAGCAGTTAAGGTGCCTGCCTGCTAAGCCTAAGAACCCGGTTCCAATCTCCAGGTCCCACGTTTAGCCAGATGCAAAGTGACACAAGGGTGCAATGCCGCACTTGACCACAAGGGGGAGCACGCATCTGGATTTCATTCACAGCAGCTGAGAGACTGCTGGCATGCCCATCTCTGTCTCCCTCTCCCTCTCTGTCTGTCTCTCTGTGTGTCTCTCTCCAAAAATAAATAAAATAATAAAAAAATATTAAAAAAAATTATTTGGGGCTGGAGAGATGGCTTAGCGGTTAAGGCACCTGCCTCCTAAGCCTAAGAACTCCGGTTCCAATCTCCAGTGGTTCCAATCTCCAGGTCCCACGTTTAGCCAGATGCAAAGGGCACAATGCCACACTTGACCACAAGGAGGCAAACACATCTGGATTTCATTCACAGCAGCTGAGAGGCTGCTGGCGCACCCATCTCTATCTGTCTTCCTCTCCCTCTGTCTCTGTCTCTCTCTGTGTCTCTCTCAAAAAAATTATTTGACAAACAAAAGGGAGAGAGAGAGAATGGGCACACCAGGGCCTCCAGCCACTGCAAACAAACTCCAGATGTATGCACCCCCTTGTGCATCTGGCTAAAGTGGGTTTTTGTGAACTGAACCTGGGTCCTTTGGCTTTGCAGGCAAATGCCTTAACCACTAAGCAATCCCTCCAGCCCTCATTTGATTTTTTTTTTTTTTCTTTCTTTCTTTCTTTCTTTCTTTCTTTCTTTTTTGTTTTTTTGAGGTAGGGTCTCAGGCTGACTGGAAATTCACTATGTATTCTTGGTGTGGCCTTGAATTCATGGCAATCCTCCTACCTCTGCCTCCTCTCCTTTGATTTCTTAATGATGGCCTGCTTTGCAGGTTTTTAGTTGTTCCTTGGCCATTTGTATTTATTCTGGTAGTGGAAAAGTCTTAATGAGACCTTAGAAAGGAAGAGATATTTGCATTTCCACCATGTAACCAAATTAAGACAAAAATCTACTTTGCAAATTAAATCTTCTAAAATGCAATTCTCTCATATCATATTAAAAACAATAGACCTTGGCTGTTGAGATGGCTTAGCAGTTAAGGCACTTGTGTGCAAAGGCAAAGGACCCAGGTACAATTCCTCAGGACCCACAAAAGCCAGATGCACAAAGTGTTACATGCATCTGAACTTCCTTTGAAGTGGCTGGAAGGCCTTGCATGCTCTCTCTCTCTCTCTCTCTCTCTCTCTCTCTCTCTCTGCCTCTTTCTCCCTCTCAAACAAACATTGAACCTTCAGCTGGAGAGATGGATTACTGGTTAAGGTGGTTGCCTGCAAAGCCTAAGGAACAAGTTTGATTCACCAGTACCCACTTAGGTCAGATGCACAAGGTAGTGCATGTGTCTTGGAGTTCGTTTGCAGTAGTTAGAGGCCCTAGCATACTATATCTATCTATCTATCTATCTATCTATCTATCTATCTATCTATCTATCTATCTATCTCAAATCAATCAATAAATAAAATATTTTTAAAACTCCAGATCCAGGCTGTGGTGCCAGATGCCTTTGTTCTTAGATACTCTGGAGAGCCAGGCAGAGGATTATTTGGGCAATGAGTTTAAGGATAGCCTGAGCACACAGTAAGACTTCACCTCTAATCAAGATGCCTTCAATTTTCATGTTTACTTATGTTTCTATATTAGGTTTTGTGCATCTAGGATTAAGTCTTTGGTTGGATTTTTACTTTACCCTAATGCTGTGAATTGAATATTTCCAATATTCGAGTGGAATTATGTTGAAGTAGGTAGAGGTGTACTCCATCTCTACTAGGTCAAGTGGAGAAGAGCTCAGAAGCTGATCCTTAGGCCACATGCTCAGGGAACCAGGCATAAATTCCCACAGCACTCAACAAATAAAAACAACTGAAAAAAAGCCACAACTGATGGATAATCCCACAGTGAAAATAAGCTACACACAATGGACCCCTCTGCTCCACTAAATGTGGGGGAATAAAGACACAACATGCTTAGCCACTATGGAAATGCAAATCAAACATGCATTGATATTCCATCTCACTCTAGTCAGAGCAGTCTTCAGTGATATGGGTTAGTGAAATATAGGCAGATAGGGTGAAGGTTAGAAGGTCTGGGACACCTCTGCATCTGGATGACTGTTCTCCCACCCAGGCACCTTCAGCCTTGATTGTGATGCAGGGACAGAGTCAGGACAGACTCTCCCCAGTGTGCTCAAGCAGGTTGCACTGGAGCGCCCTCCTCTGTCAGTGCAGAGTCTTCCTGTGGCCATTCCTCCCCTTCCTGTGTGGTGAAGCTGACTGTGTGGGCCAGCAGTGAGATTTGGGGCCACCCTTAAAGTGGTGACCACCAAAAATCACCACAAAGTCTGAATTTTAAGAACAATAGACACTGATGCCCTTTACAGTGTCCTTAAAAGGACAGAAGTCCTGTATACTTAAATGGACAAATGCAAAAAGCGGTATATTGATCCCTAATTAACATATGGGGGAGTGATATCATGCTGACTGGACTCAATAAGAACCCTTCCCAGAGGCCATTCAGATGGACTCCCAGCTCTTGGGTCTTTTCCATCCTGAAGCGAGCTTTTTTGCTTGAAATATAGTCTGCTGTTTGTGCTTTCACTGCTCTTCTAAGTGTTATCTTATTTCCTGGAGCATCCAAATCTTTATTTAATTGAGGGAATACATCTGGTGGATTTGGAGGTCCATTTCCTATCTCTGCTCTCCTGCTACATTAAGAAAACAAGTAACAAGAAATGCTGGAGAAAACCAAGATAAGAACTAGGAAAGTATGGTTATATACTCCAGTTAGGAATTTAAAGGAGTCTGCACACTATGTTACTCAGTGTGGAGGTTCCTCAGAACTGAAATAGAGCTACCATATGATCCAGCTGTACCACTCCCGGGAATATACCCAAAAGAATCTAAGTCAGTAGACTGCTAAGATAACTCCACATCCATGGTTACTGCAGCACTGCTATAATATCCAAGATATGCATATATGTATGGATTTATATGTATGTACAAGTGAGGCTATAAATATGAAGGAGACTGTAGAGAGGGGGAGAGGGAGTGATAAAAGTTTATAAAGGGGTAATATAATCAAAATGCATGACATATTTGAATGAAAATGAAAACCATTACTGTGTTCTCTCACTGTATACCAATACATTAAAAAAATCATATTTTGAAAACAACAAACAACACCTAAGGCAGTGTAAAATGTGAAACATAGCAATTTTTCTGAGGCTGGGTCTCACTGCCATTCACTATGTAGTTTCAAGGTGGCCTCAAACTCCTGGTAATCTTCCTACCTCTGCCTCTCAAGTTCTGGGATTAAAGGGGTGCACCACCACACTCAACATTACATAGCATTTTAAGTGTAGTCTGGATTTTGAGGAAAGCTTCCCCAAGGGCCTGTCAAGTATTACTTCTGACTAGCAGAGGAATAAAATGAAAAGTTTAAGACAGTTAAACTGGGTGTGGTGGCACACGCCTTTAATCCCAGCACTGGGGAGGCAGAGTGTAGCAGACAGCTTCAGGTTCGCTGAGATGAACTTCCAGACCAGGCACAGTTATGGAGGAAGGGATATTATTTATTGAAGCTTACAGATCCAGGGGAAGTTCCATAAAGTCAGGAGAAGCAGCCTGCTCTTCACAAGGCCGAGCAGAGAGAGCAAAAGCCAACCAGCCACCACAGCACACAGAGCAAAACTACAGCCAAAAGGTCACACAGCACACTTCAGGAACTCCTGCTAGGCACATTTGCATATCTTTACAATGGAATCTCAAACCCACCATTAACACCTTAAGACCGGCCCCCAGTGACATTGCCTCTAGCAAGGTGATTGCAGATGCAAACTATAACTGGTAAAACACTGAATATATTGGGGGACATATATTCAAACTACCACACAGAGGTAGGACGATCACCAAGGGTTTGAGGCAACCCTGAGAATATATAGTGAATTCCATGTCAGCCTAGGCTACAGTGAGACTCTACCTTGAAAAAGAACAAAAAACAATAAAAAAAAACAAAAGAAAAAAAAAAAAAACAAGTCTCTCAGAACCTCAGGCTCCTTCTTGCCACTTTTGTGATGTCTTTCCCACAGGCTCATTTTTCTTTCTTTCTTTCTTTTTCTTTTTGGTTTTTCACAGTAGGGTCTCACTCTGGTCCAAGCTGACCTGGAATTAACTATGTAGACTCAGGGTGGCCTCGAACTCATGGTGATCCTCCTACCTCTGACTCCCAAGTGCTGGGATTAAAGGTGTGCGCCACCACATCTGGCTGCCTTTTAGGTTTGTTTCTTTTCCTGGAAGCTCTCAGTCAATGACTTGGCCTTTTCTTCAAATCCCCAAGGGTATATGGAAAATGTTCTTTTCAATGAAACCCTGTGTAAAATGGGCAATTGCCCCATCCTAAAGTCTTCAGGATTCTGTTTCTCTATTTTCTGTGTTTTTCTACAGGTTTTACCCTTTTGCTGTGGTGTAGATAATTAACAGTATGGTGTGCTGTGGTGGTTTGAGTTAGGTGTCACCCATAAATGCATGTATTCTGAATGCTAGGTACCCAGCTGGAGACAATTTGAGAACTGGTGCCTTGCTGGCAGAGGTTTGCTATTGGGGACAGGCTTATGAGTGTTACATGCAGCTCCTCCTTGCCAGTGTTCAGGGCACTGTCATGCTGTAGTGTCCCTGTGCCATCATGGAGCCTCTCATCAATTCTGTAAGCCAAAATAAATTATTTCTTCCCACGAGCTGTTTTGGTTGGTTACTTTGTTCTAGAAATGAGAAGGTAACTGCAACAGGCATCATGGATGAATAATAAATCTGCTTATGAAGAAATAAGGATAAACGACAAAGAATATGTTAATTTATTTCATTGCAATCATGGATTTTCAGATTGTATTTTTCCTAGTTAAGGGTCACATTTTGAGTCAATATTACTATGTCTTATAAGATTGAGTATTATTTCCAACAGGAAATAATATTCTTACAGGAAAGAAGAAAGACAATACTTGATTTTCAATTATCTAAGAAATATTTATGTGAAAGAATTAAAAAGCCAGAGTGGTGGTGCACACCTTTAATTCCAGTACTTGGGAGGCAGAGGTAGGAGGATTGTCATGAGTTCGAGTTCACCCTGAGAATGCAGAGTGAATTTCAGGTCAGCCTGGGCTATAGTGAGACCCTTCCTCAACCCCTCCCCCCAAAAAAAGAAATTAAAAAAGAAACATTTGTTTGTATGTGTTTATGATTGTATATACAGCTATGCAATATATTTCACAAGTTTTGCCTGTCATTCTTGTGCAGGAGCCATTCTAACCTTTCCTGCATCTTTCCAAGTTTACTGTATGTGCTGCTCCTCCTGCCTTACCATCCAGCAAACCTATGAAACAGTAATCGGGTTCTGATCTTATTCTTCATGTGGAGCAGTGAAGATGCCTCACAGGCCTGCTGGTACATTTGCTAATATTTGAACACAGGGTTTCTAGAGGAAATTTTCCTAAAAATGTAATGTAATGAATGAAGAGGAGCCTTGGGGTTGTGCTCACCATTCCATGCCTAACCTCAAACACGGCAATAGTTTCTAAACTATTGACACATTAGGCTTATAAGAATCAACTGCATGATTTGGACAAAAGATGCTACTTTTACATTTAGGTACAGGTTGGTTAACTTTGTAGATAAACACAACATGTACCAAAAGTTTTGTAGGTTTTACTGAGGTTCTATTACATCTAAAAATATTTCAAGGTTGTGATTCCAATTGGAGTTGTTTTAGGGGATTGCTTCCCATTTCAAAGCTCAGGCTGATTGCTCCAAACAGTAGTTGTGAAAATTCATAGACGTTAGAAAGGTAAGATTGTCATAATTTCCCCAGTTATACTGCACATGGTCTTAGCCAGAAGACCTGAAATGATCTTTTCTTGTCCCATTTGTGAAATACATTTCTATATAATTCCTAAACGGACTCGAGATTAAGTGCAAAGTTTGCACTGGCACTTCTGTCTCTCACAGGAAACCTTGCCTTAAAATAACAGCAGAGAAGCATTTATTTGTTTGTTTGTTTGTTTGTTTGTTTGTTTGTTTCAGGTAGAGTCTCACTCTAGCCCAGGCTTACCTGGAATTCACTACATAGTCTCAGGGTTCTTAGGGTGGCCTTGAACTCATGGTGATCCTCCTACCTCTGGCTCCTGAGTGCTTGGATTGAAGGCATGCACCACCACGCCCATCTGTTATCTTTTTATGTTTACTTTTATATCATTTATTATAGGTTTTGGAGCCAGTGTTATGGGGTTCGATGTTGCACAAGTAAGACCATTGACTCACTGAATGTGAGGCAAAGTTTTATTGGGTAAAAAGAAAGAAAAGGGGCTGGAGAGATGGCTCAGCGGTTAAGGTGCCTGTCTCCTAAGCCCAAAAAAAAAAGAAAGAAAGAAAAGGACTAAAGAAAATAAAAGCTAGTTCACACGAGGACTACACCTAGAGTTTGGGTCCTCGAGATGTAGCATTGTACTGTTCATGCCAGCTTTTTATTGGAAATAATCACGTGATTTTCATAGAAAAAAACAGGATGGGAGTTAAAACATAAAGTTACTGTAAAAATGGGGGCAGGCTATTACAAGAAGTCACAAGGTATTCAGTACATAGATCACATAGGCGGAACAGAGGCAAGAAACATTCTATACTATGTAATCACAAAGATAGTTAGAAACAAAGAGATAATACAGGAAGGTCATGGTACATTTGCACAGAGGGGTTCTCCCATTCCTTAGGTAACAGTAAACACCTGCATTTTGCAAGAAGGCCTATGTTAATGATTCCTGGAACTTCTCCTTTATCTGTCAGGAAGATCAACTTCGGGTGGTGGCCTCCATTACGTGTGCCTAAAGGCAAGGGCTCCACAGGAGGATGCTTGACGGGGTCTAGTGTGTCCTTTGGTCAGAAAAGCTTGAGGTAAAGAAATAACAATATTTTGCCCACTTTACACCAGCATTTCATATAGCCCAGGCTGTCATTGAACTCCTGATTGTCCTGTCTCAGCCTCCCAAATGCTGAAATCATAGCAGTGGGCAAGGAGTTGTGGCTGTGTCTTCCTTCATTTGCTTGCTGTGGTTTCCTGCCATCTACTGTCAGTCAGTGCCTGAGGGGGTGGGACTTGAAGTATCATCCAATGGGACACACTGTTCTTCCAGGAACACAGGGAGAGCAGGGGGCGGGCTTCCACCTTCCGGGCACCTTGTGTTTGAGCACGCTGCCAGTCCGCCTCCTTGGATCTGCACTTGGATCATTTCCTTTTCTGGAGTTTGGGGACTTTGGGCCCCAGACTCTGGCCTGTGCCGCAGTGCTTCAGGGATTGGAGAAGGATGCTCAGGAAGCCAAAAATGGTGAGTGTGACATTCTGATCGAGGGCGGGGAATCTGTAAGCAGCAGATCGGCATGGCGGCCTTGGTTCCCCATCTTCAGCTTCAGAGTCCCCAGGCCCAAGTTCTGCCTTAGGGCCGCCCTGGACTCCTCCACCGGATGTGGTGCTGTGGTTGGGCAGAGTGGCACCTTCTCCCATCAGTGCGGAGAACCCAGCCCTGGCTGCAGCATTCTGGGCATGGAGTTTGCGGGGCCTTTGAAGGGAGGGAGGGAAGCTTTCACCCCATAAGTGCACCACGTGGTTGTTCTGGCCCGTGGCCCGCTGGCTGGCGTGCAGCTGCTGCTGGGGCCCTCGGGGCTGGCGGGGCGGCAGTGCGGGGGCGGCGTGTTCTCAGGACCCTGGAATCCTCTCTTGAGCTGCATGGGAACATCCCTCTGGATGTAGCGCTCTTTGGGCACCTCTTTCTCCTTGCAGTGTGTGCGGCCCTTGAGCCAGGGGAGGGAAGTATTCACCCCCATGTCTACAGCACGTGTGTGCCCAGGCCTGCAGCCCGCAGGTGTGCAGCCACCGCAGGTGCCCTAGGGGTGAGCAGGGTCCACAGAGTTTTTAGGTGGCTGCTCCAAAGAAAGCCTCATGGGGAGCTTGCAGATGGGGCTGCCTGGCACCAGGGCTGTAGTTTTGTTGAGTGGTGTGAGTGGGGCACGGTACCACATCCATAGATCCTGGGGGACATTAGGGCATGGAGCAGCCAGAAAGGGTGGTTTTTCCAGGTGTCCTAGTGCCGGATGAGTTAAAGGGAGTTTTTTCAGCTAGTTGGATGATGGCTTGGGTAGTCTGGTCCTCTATGGGTGGATCACCATTATACACCCTCGGTTTTTTTTTTAAAACATTTTATTATTTATTTATTTATTTAAGACCGACGGGGAGAGAGTGATAATGGGCGCGACCGGGACTGTAGCCACTGCAAACAAACCCCAGATGCATGTGCCACCTTGTGCATCTGGCTTATGTGGGACCTGGAGAATCGAGCCGGGGTCCTTAGGCTTCACAGGCAAATGCCTTCACCGCTAAGTCATCTCTCCAGCCCCTGAAAGACCCAGGCCAGAGTAACACCATGACAGGCCTCAGTCACTCTATAGGCCACAAGGGCGAGTTCCCGGAATCAAGGGAAGAACAAGCAGTACCGGGAAAAACCATAAACTTGCTGTGTGAGCATGACTCAACATTCTTACGGTCCTGGGCTAGATAGCCCAATAAGATCCACTGTCTCAGAGTTTTGTAAATGTCAACCAATCAAATGAATGTAACCTCGCATGCCAACCTGTTCAAATGTAACTGCCGCTTGCTGAGCCAATTAAGTTTGAAATTCCCCTAGACCTAGCCCGCCAAAATTCTAAGACCAATCAAGAACCCCCAAGTACAGTTAATGTTCAAGTTAGGCAATAATGTGGTTGCGTGTGTGATAGTCCTCTCCCCCTTGCTCAAACCTCAATAAAAAGCCCGCCATTCTGATTTTCTGGGCTCTTGCTAGAATCCACTGTGTTGGTGAAGGCAAGAGACTGAGCTTAAGCCCGAGAAAAGCTCTTTGCGTTTGCATACGTGTTTGGTCTTCCTTGGTGGTCACTGGGGGCGCCATGAACTGGGCATAACACCCCTACCCTGGGTTTTTAGACCTGTGTCTGCCTGTCCTCAGGGATTCAGCAACAAAGCTCACAGTGACATGTCACTTCCAGAGTTCTCTCTGAGCCTCTGGTTCTGAATCTCTAGTTGTCTATCACTTAATCTCTGATTTCTCTTTCTCTGGGTCTCTGTGGTTCTCTCTCTGACCTTGGAACTCCATGCATGTGAGCATCCTCCTCCTTGGTCTCTGTAGTCACTGGCTCATGTTTCCCTAGTGTATCTGGGTTTGTCACCTCGCCTTCCCCAGGATGCACTTCCTTGAGGCACTAGGGTCACTTGCACATGGATTGGAATCCAGATACCATGTACTTTCTTATTGGGTGAAATTATTTAGACAGCTCCCCTTTCAGCCAAGTCCCTGAGCATGTATGGCGGCGGGGGGGCTGGATAGCAGAGGACAGGTCCAGCTGGCTTGGGACATAATTCAGAATCACAGGAGCAGGGGAGGCAGGGCAGAAGTACTCTGCTTCCATCTTCTGTCTGAAGTACAGGCCTAAACCTTGGGGCTTTCCTGGTTTTCCTTGTGGACAAGGCTACTGCTGGGGTTGAATCCTTTTCACTGAGTGACAGAGGTCAGAAGGGAAGGCTTTGGATACTCAGGGGCAGAGGAATGAGGCATGGACCCTAGTCCTGCCCAGGGCCAATCTGACCTCCATTGCTACTTAGGCTCTCTCTGTGTCTATTTTCCCTCCACCTTTCTCTGTTTTCCTTTTCTGTTTCCTTTTCCAGACAGTGTCTCATTCTACAGTCAAAATGGAGCTGGAACTGACTATGTAGCCCCGGCTTGCCTGAAGCTTGCAGCAATACTCTGACTTCTGCCTTCCAAATACTGAGATGTATAAACATGAGCCACCAACTTGCAGCTCCCTGTCCCTTTCTGTTCCTCATATTTGTCTCTGCCTCTCTGTCCTCTGGTGTATCTATAAGACAGAGAACACTGTGGAGCCCTGGTTTGGGAAGGGATTTTTTCTGGCTGAGATCCATCCCAGGTGGATGGTTAACACTGGATGCAGACTACCAGGAGCAGCCACGCCTGGAGTTCTCACCCTTCCTGACTCCTCTCTCTCTGGATGTTTCCCCATCAGTTCCCTGTAATGGTCAAACAGGGGAGGGGGACAAGACCTGGGTTCAGTCTCACTTCCAAAAAGTATCTGTGTGTAGATTTGTTACCCCAGCCACTCAGGAGCCTAAGGCAGGAGGTAGAAGCACAAGGTTCAGCCTATCTGCTCTACAGAGGTTTTTCAAGGCTGATGTAGCTACCTAGTGAAACTGTTTCTCAAATAAACAAAAACCAAATATTTAAATTTCAGTGACGGAACATGTGCCCACCATGACTTGTGCCTTAAGTTCATTCCCAAGCACCTCTCAGTGGCACCTCAGAGAAGCCAATTCTTGTGGTTTGTGCAGTTTTTTTTTCCCCTTCTAGAATGGAGCAGTTGCTCCCTGCTGGACATTGTGGTGTGGCTGCAGCACAGCAAGAGTAAAAACTTTGTTCTGTGGAGAGTAGACCTGCTTCTCAGTCCCCCAGCCCTCCCCCTGGGACCATAAAACCTAGGAGAACAGTGGGATATGGAGCTTAGCTTACTGTACAGTAAAGGAAGCTGATGTCAGGGTTTGGGAATTTAGTGGGATTCTCCCTCATTGCCTGCTACCATGGAACATATACGCCAGTGCCCGTGTCTTCATTAAGTACACAGAGTTTTAAAAACTGTGAGAAAAGCATGAGTTCCTGTTGTTCCCCAATCTCTGAGGATGGATGAAGGACTAGAGGGTCTGTGGAAGGAGGATCTGTGTGAGGAAGACAGGCCTTGTAGGTGTGAAGGAAGAAGTCATGGTCTGGGGCAGGCAGTGTGGGTCTGAGGGAGGAGACTTCAGGAAAGGCTTCTGAGGGGAGATGAGATTTGGAAGGGATTTTAGACTGGAGGCCACTTCTCAGGAATGGGAGAATTTTAAGAAGATCTGAAGGGTGAAGTAATGGCAAAAGAAAAGAATAATAAGAAGAAAAATGGGTGAAAGTAAGAGGACATGGGAAGGGAAAGGAGCCCCTCACTCTCGGGTCTGTGTAAAGTCTGTTGTGAGCTGCAAGTGAAAATTGGAGCATAGTTAGCAACGTCTTCTGTGGTTACCTATGTACTTAGAATGTTCCTCCTATATACTTAAATGATAATGTTACAGGAATATTGATTTATGATTAAAGCTGGAGCAGATATGACCTTGAGGTCTGACCTTATTAATTTTCCAGATGGAAATTTAAAATTTTGTAGAATTTCTTGAGAAACTTTGCTGCAGTGTGATCAAGAGAGGGCACTGTGCCCTAGGATGTAGACATGGTGAGGGCGTGCCTGGCTTTCCAAGGCAAGGGAGAGAAACAGTAACACAGATAACATGTAACACTGTTCACTAGCTTCCCATGCTCTGTGTCTCTTGCCTCCTGGGTTCTTTCCCCTAGGACTCCCAGACTCCTCACCTCCTGGAAGCCCCATACCTGCTTTCTAGGCTATTGCAAATTGTGCCTGTGGAATTGAACACCTGCATGAGCTCATATCTATTCCTGAGTCATCAGCTTCATTCTGTCTCCCAGCTGCTCAGAGCTCCATCCTTTGTGACCTGAACAGTGTCTCTGGGCTCTGCTGATCTTAGGTTACACCCACCTGCTACTGAGCATTAGGAAGCTACTCAGCCTGCTGTTGTGATTTTGTCATGGGCACACAGGCATGTTTTAGCCATCAGGCAGATGTGTAGGAAGGCTTTAGTATTATGGCAGCCTGGCATTGGAATCTTGGTATTACGGATCTGGATGCAAAGGAGCTTGAGCCTCACGTCCATGGTTTGGGGCAAGATGTAGTGTCTGCTCATGGTGTGTAGGAGATGGAGACTGTAGCAGTGCAGCAGTGGTGTGGGTGGTTTGGAAAGTTGGTGTCACCAGGTGTCCTGTCAGCAGCTGAACAGAAGCAACTTTCCTCATCCTGCCTGATCATGGCCACCCACTGCCCAGGGCAGTCATTCTTTCTTCTGTGTTTCCTAATCCTGTTGCAGCCCCTCAGGGAGGCATTAGCCAGGGCTCAAGGTTGCAGCTCACATGTGAAGCTTTGTGTGTCCATTTGGACTTGTGTCTTAGGCTGTTACCTTCCATCTCTCTTTCTCTGAATCTCTGTGACTCACTCAATCATTGTCCTAACTCAGCCATGTGAATGTGACCCCACATTGTTCTGTCACTGGCCCATCTCTCTAGTCTCTCTGTGTCTCTCACTACCTATTCTTTTTTTTAAAATATTTTATTTATCTATTTGTTTGACAGAGAGAGAGATACAGAAATAGGCAGGTAGAGAGAGAGAGAGAATGCGCATGCCATGGCCTCCAGCCACTGCAAATGAACTCCAGATGCATGCACCCCCTTGTTCATCTGGCTTACGTAGGTTCTGGAGAATCAAGCTTTGAAGTGGGGTCCTTAGGCTTCACAGGCAAGTGTTTAACCACTAAGCCATCTCTCCAGCTCCCGCACTACCTATTCTTTATGAAGCCTTTCCTTCAGGTCCTGAGGTCACTAGATCATGGGCTGAAATCAGGATTCCCCCTTCCTGGCTGGGTGACCTTTGTTAGGCATTTTCCCTCTCTGAGCCATTTATGCATGTGTCTGTGTGTTATAGTGGTCTGAGGAGGGACTCTGTCTAGCTTGATGATTACTTTAGAATGCAGGATAACAGGAGCAGCTGTCTGCAGAAACGTCACCCCTTCCCATCTCCTTCCCACAGTATCTGTATGTCCTCTTCAGTGCCTTGTTAAGGTAAAACAGGGGAGGGGCTTATACCTTGTTTCAAATCTCCTCTCACTCAAATCTAGGTAGTATACCTGTTGCAGTCAGGTTTGCATTGCTGGCAGAAATCACCTGACCAAGACCAGCTTGTGGGGAAAAGGTTTAATTTGGCTTACAGACTGAAGGGGAAGCTCCATAATGGCAGGGGAAACTGAAGAGATGAGCAGAGGGTGGACATCACCTCCTGGCCAGTATCAGGTGAAGAATAGGAGAGTGTGCCAAACACTGGCAAGGGGAAACTGGCTATAATACCCATAAGCCAGTCCCCAACAATACACTGCCTCCAGGAGGCATTAATTCTCACATCTCCATCAGTTGGGAACCTAGCATTCAGAACACCTATGTTTATGGGGGACACCTGAATCAAACCATCACATTCCATCCCTGGTCCCCATAAACTGATAAACATACATGATGTAAAATGCAATGCATTCAGTACATCTTTAAAAGTCCCCATAGTTTTTATCAGTCCTAATGATGTTCAGTGATTCCCAGAGTCTGAGATCTTTTTACTGAGCCATAATACCAAAAAATCCACCCCAAACCCATAATGGCACAGAATAAACACTCATACTGGAAAAGATGGCACTGGGCATAACAAAGAAATATTCAACTAATACAAGATTTAACAGAACAAACATCAAACTCTGCAGTTTCAAGTCCAACAACTGTAGCTAGTGATGAGTCTCATTTGATAATTCTAACCAGCAACAAGTCTCTGGAGTTCCAATTCCACCCTTCCAGCTAGGCTACTCACAGAACTTGGGAACTTCATCCAGGCCAGCAGATCTCCTTAGCAGCCATCTCGTGGTCCTGCCATCTCCACTTGGTCTCCACTGCAAACCATGGTCCATCCTCACAGCTCCATCGGGTCTCCATGCAGGCATCCAGCAAACCTGCTACACACTGCCCATGGCCATTTCCAAAACACAAGACTGGGTTGCAAATTCAATGACCCTCTCATTACTACATATCTTATACTCCGTAATACCAGATCAGGTTCCAATTTGTTAATCTGGAGGGGGGGGCAAATGAAGCAATATTTGAAGAACAGAACGCCCCTTCAGCAGTCAGGCCCCTTCAAAAAGAGTCCACAATCTCTCTTCCTTTGGTCCACAAGGATGTACATGAGTCTGGCTTTGCCCTCACCCAGCCTGGCATAAAACTTGGTTTGGAGGGCTTTTCTGTGTGTCTCTACTTTATAGTTAGGGGTAACTTTTCTCTCTTTGATTACAAACATAATTTTCCTCTGGTCTCTGAATCTACCACGTGTGTATTTTTCTTACACTCCATATTTAGTACATGGGTTCTTTCACCAACTCTAGGCTTGCTACCTGTGTAATTTCTTTAAACTCAGGTAATCGTGAGTGTAACTTTTCACAACTCATTTCTCCTCTGCATCTTTGCTCTCTGTTCTGTTATTTTTTCCCTTGATCCTCACCATTTGCCCTCTTAACTCTTCTAAATACAAATGGCAGATCCCATGCAAGTTCTAGTCAAGTCTACCTCCACAAGCTCCTAGATTCTACTTTCCACGTGCTTTACTCTAATCTGTCATTTTTTAATGTTTCCCAATAGAGATAGGGTCTCACTCTAGTCCAGGCTGACCTATAATCCACTATGTAGTTTCAGGGTGGCCTTGAACTCATGGTGATCCTCCTACCTCTGCCTTCCAACTTCTGGGATTAAAGGTGTGCTCAACCATGCTCAGCTTCTCTTCTGTCTTTAAAGCCTCAGTTTCTGTCAAGTCCATTTGTTTGAAGCTTTATTCTAGTTTCAATTTAAAATATTTTATTTATTATTTATTTATTTGAGAGAGACAAAGAGAGAGGAAGGGAGAGAATGGGAATGCTAGGGCCTCTAGCCACTGCAAACAAATTCCAGAAGCATGCAACATGTGTATCTGGCTTATGTGGGTTCTGGGGAGTTAAACCTATGTCCTTACGTTTTTCAGGCAAGCACTTGAACCACTAAGCCACCTCTCCAGCCCTCTAATTTCTCTTTGGAGAAAGCCTCAGTTTCTCTTAAGTCCACATGCTTGCAACTCTACATCAGTTTTCCCCCCACAATCTCAATTTTTCTTAAATGAACATTATCAACTATGCAGTTGTTCCACAATTTGTGATTTCTCTCTTAAATAAACCACACAATATGTGTTTTCTCAGTGAATAAACTTAATAATTCATATGTTGTAAATAAAAGAGTCCACATTCTTCCTGTTGCCCCAATCTCAAACGTTGCAATCTCTCATATAATTCCAGCTGAATGGGCAGAAGTTTCACCAAAGATTTTGTTTCTCTGCCATTTTGCTCTGCACACACCAGTCTGTTTCTATGCACTGTAACTCTGCACAAGATTCTCAGGACATGGGCATAACAGCAAACCTGTCACACAAACTGCTTCTAGCTCAGCCCAAGGAAAGCTTTTTCTCACCCTCATAAGCCAAACCTCACAGTCCATAGTTCTTACTGCATTCAGGTCTTTCAACTCTGACTAGAATAGTCCATCAAGCTGTACTTACAGCACTGCAAGGCATCTCTTAGGTCAAGGTTTCAAATCCTTCCACATTCCTCTTGAAAATCAGCTCCAAAAGGCCAAAGCCACACAGTCAGGTGTCTAACAGCAAATGACACCACCACTCCTCGGTACCAACTGTTGCAGTCAGGTTCGCACTGCTGGCAGAAATAATGTGACCAAGTGCAGCTTGGGGTAAAAAGGGTTTATTTTGGCTTACCAACTCAGGGGAAGCTCCATGATGGCACGGGAAAACGATGGCATGAGAAGAGGGTGGACATCACCTCCTGGTCAACATCAGGTGGAAAGAGGAACGGGAGAGTGTGCCAGACACTGGAAAGGGAAACTGTCTATAATACCAATAAGCCTCTAGGAAGCCTTAATTCCCAAACCTCCATCAGCTGGGAACCTAGCATTCAGAACACCTAAGTTTATCGGGACACCTGAATCAAACCACCACAATAGCACTGTTTTATTAGTTGATGAAAAGCCTCAGGCAGGAGGAATTTTATCTGTGTCTTTTCCTTTTAAAGTGAAATGGAAATATCAAAATATTCAAACTCACAATTCATGGAATAAATGGGACAGGAATGCTATATTGATAGTATTTAGGGGAAGAAAGGGATCCCACCAGATAGGGACCGTGGGGGAAGGGAGTGGAGAATGAAGTATAATGTCACATATCACATACATGTGTAACAATTTAATACCTTTGTTAATTTTATCAGATCAGGAATTAAAAAACACACTTTTGTTTTTTGTTTTTTGTTTTTTTCGAGGTAGAGTTTCACTCTAGCCCAGGCTGACCTGGAATTCACCATGTAGTCTCAGGGTGTCCTTGATCTCATGGAGATCCTCCTCATTCTGCCTCCCTGGTGCTGTTATTAAAAGCATGCCACCACACCCAGCTAAGAACCATACTTTTTGAGTGGCCCTTAGAGTGACCAGCCCTTCAAGTGACAGGCTCTGTATAAAAAGTAGCTCCAGGAAATCAGGGCCTCTGGCCTGGCCGCCTTTGTTACTCACTGGAGCATGCACCTACCCTGCTGCTGCTGTCATTCATGGACAGCTGAACCCAGCTTCTTCAGCCTTCCAACAAGGACTGAAGACCAGCACTTCCCCAGGAATCCTCTAGACCTCCAGTACCAGATTAGTACTGCTGAAGCATCCAGTCTCATGCACTGAGCAACCACAGAGTTCCCAGATTCTCCAGCCTACAGGCAGTCATTGTTGGACTGCCCAGCTCATAGCCTGTAAGCCAATCTAACAAATCCCCCTTATAATAATATTCATTGTATCTATTCTCTTCTTCTACTGAACTCTCTCTAATACTGAGAGTGGCTCTAGAGCAATGATATTGGAAGGATGAATTTCCCGAGTGGGCTCAGTGTTAACTGTATGTGGCTGTCCAACTGTAATGCTCCTGTAATGCTCAGCTTGCTAAGCATTTGGATTTACATCTATTGACCTCTGTCCTGCAGACACATGTCCTCTTTTGTCTCTGCATCTTTGTCACTGTCTATGTCTTACATTGAAAGTGGGTGCTGAATCATGGGCTGGAAAGAAACCTTGCCTGGGACCCCACACTTTTGGGTGGTTAATTTGAGATGCAGGATTGCAGGAGCAGCTGTGCACAGAGGCCTCATGGCTTCAAGCATCCTCTCACTGATCCCCTCTCCCAGTATTAGGTTAATTTGAAATAGGGGATATGGCCTAGACCTGGGTTCACATCTCACTACCAAACCAGTCATAGTGGCACATGCCTATCATCCCAGCTTCTGAGGAGGGTTAGGAAGGAGGAAGTCTTACAAGTTCTAGGACAGCATGAGCTGCACAGAGTGTTCAAGATCAGCCTGCTTGATTTAGTTAGACTGATGTAAACAAAACCCAAGAGGATAAAGTTCAGTGGTAGAAACTCTGGTTGACATGGACAGAGCCCTCATCTCCATTCTCAATGAACTTCTCTGTGTGTGATCTCAGAGAAGCCACGTGCTCTCTTGAGACTCACTTTGTTCTTCAGGAGAATGGGGTGATGGCACTCCCTGCTGAGCTGTGTGGTGGGCACAGAAAGGCAAGAATAACTAACTGCTTTGGAGGGGCCTGTGCTGCTTTAGAGCCCACCATTGTCCCTTCTGTGACCATCAAGCCTAGGAGAGGTGTGGAGTGTGGCTCAGTGTATGGGAAGAGACACTGACGTCAGGATTAATTCTGCACTGGCTGCCTCCATGGGGCAGGTAATGCAGTGTCTTGGCTATTTATTGCAAGGCTCCAGAAAACTTTATTCACTGAGCTCAGAGAGGTCTCAATAGGATGGGAGACATCAGTGGTCAAAGGTCCATAATCTGTGAGGATGGATGAGAGACTAAATGGTCTGTGGGAGGAGACTCTGTGCTAGGAAGACAGACATGACAGATGTAAAGAGAAGAAGGCATGGTGTGAGGGAGGATGTGAGCACCTTCTGAAGGTGGTCATTGACTGAGGGTTGATCACCAGTAACTCTGGAGGAGATGAGGAACTGGAGGAAATGACATCCTGAGGGTGGAAGTGAGGATGAGATGAATGTGAAGGACTACATGAGGTTCTGCAGGAAGAGGTAAGAGTCTGTGGGGACACAGTCTGTAGCAATCAGGACTATGTGGAAAGAAGGGTTTTGAAGCAGGAAACTTTGGTGAACATGGTCCCAAAGAAGAGCTTTGGAGGGGTTCTGAGCATGGGGGGCCAGATCTGAAGGAGGAGTGAAGTTAGAGGAGACCTGGTGGGTGCAGGCCTGGCCAACAGAAAGACAGAATAAGGAATGAAAGGAAAATTAAGGGGATATGGACAGGAAAATGAGCCCTTCAGTCTGACATCTGACTAGTCTCTAAGAGTCAAGAATTCCAGCAATATTAGAAACTTGTGCTGTGATGTTTGACAACATACAGAGGATATTTCTTTTATACAGTAATTTTTCAAATCATATTAGAGATTAATCATGCTTACTTAAGTCCTAAGTTAAGTAACCTTTGAGTATGGCTTTATTGTTTTTCCAGGTCTATACATGAAAATTTGTACTATTTCCTTTAACAACCTTCTGTGGATAGATTAAGGCAGGGAACCTTATGCCCAGATAGCCAAAAATGGCTTGTGAACTGGATTCCTTAGCCAGGAAGGTAAACTGTGACTCCTTTATAACAACCATAAGACAGTGTCTGCTGGCTCCAATTGTCTATCCCATTTGGGTTCTGGGTTCTGTCCCACACAATCCCATGCCACCCAACTCCTGAGCCCATCTATGTGGTTTCCAGGACATTTCAAGTAGGTATGTATACAATCTCATATCTGTCCCTTGGACAATGTGTTCTTTTCAGTCTGTCAGCTAACCAAAACCTCCATCTGTTTGTGTTCTGTGTTCTGCCTTGGACTGTGGTGTTCTTAGGTAGACCCAATCAGGCCCTGACTCTCAGGAGACAACGTGCTATGACAAGCCAGCCTGGCTGAACCTGAGAGCATCAGCAAGTTTTTGCTGCCAGACAGAGGTTCAGGAAGACATCAGGGTGGTTAGTGCCATGGTTGTCTGTGGTTCCCCTTGAGGCTGCATATTGTGGCACTCAGGGAACAGGAGTGTCACATTGGGAGCTGTGGTAGCATCTGTGTGGAAGGTACTGGAATCCTTGCCTCCATTCCATGTGGAGTATGGGGGCAAGGTCTCTTGGAGATGGAGTCTGTGGCCATGGAGTGTTGGGCACAGGAAGGGGTTTCTCAAGGCACACTGAGGCAAGCTGAACTGAAGACACTTTTGTCACACTCTTATGAGGACCCTTTTCTATCTGATCCAGTGTCTCCCGGACTCAAGCCCAGGAGGTCATGTCAGGACTCTTGATCCCACCCAGACCCAGCCTCCCTGGGCACCTCTGTGTTTGTTTCTCTGTCTATATCTGAATCTCTGTGATCTCCCCATTTCTGAATTTTTGTGGTTATCTCTTTGCCTTGTCTAAACCAGCTGTTTGAGCTCTACTCATCTTTTTTTTTTTTTTTTTTCTGCTGCAACTGGCCATTCTTTCCCTGGTTATCTTTAGGTTTCTCTCCATCTCTTCCCCAGGAGGCTTTTCCATCAGTACCTGGGGTTGTGGCACAGGAGCTGGTTTCAGGATTTCTACTTTCTTGTCATTTGCTTTGCCTTTTCACTGTTAGAGTCCAATCTCCCTCTCTCTCTCTCTCTCTCTCATTCTCTCTCTCTCTCTCTCTCTCTCTCTCTCTCTCTCTCTCTGTTCTATTAGGGAACTAACCTAGAAATTTGTGTATGCTTCAAAATTCTGTCATTCAACCACATTACATGTTTTTTTTTAAACTTATTCTTTGAGACAAGAGACATGGTCTCACTTTGTACCCCAGGCTGGTCTTGCACTCTGCATACTTCCTCCTTGGCTTCCCATGTACCTGAGACTACAGACATGGACCTTCAAGGCTGGTTCTGTGTCCCTTATGGAAGTGAACAGAGGAGGCAGGGCAGATACTATTTATCCTTTCTACACTTTTGACTGCCTGGCTGGACTTCTGTTATGTTTATGCTAATGAAAGACCCAGGCCAGAGTAGTACCATGACAGGCCTCAGTCACTCTGTAGGCCACAGGGACGAGTTCCCAAAATCTAGGGAAGAACAAACAGTACCAGCAAAAACCATAAACTTGCTGTGTGAGCATGACTCAACATTCTTGCTATCCTGAACCGGATGGCCCAATAAGGTCCACTGTCTCAGAGTTTTGTAAATGTCAACCAATCAAAAGAATGTAACTGGGCATGCCAACCTGTTCAAATGTAACCACTGCTTGCTGAGCCAATTAAGTTAGAAATTCCCCTAGACCTAGCCTGCCAAAACCCTAAGACCAATCAGGAACCCCCAAGTACAGTTACTGTTCAAATTAGCCAACCATGTACTTGTGCAGGAGATAGCCCTCTCGCCCTTGCTCAAACTTCAATAAAAAGCTCGCCATTCTGATTCTCTGGGCTCTTGTATGGATCCACTGTGTTGGTGAAGGCAAGACACTGAGCTTAAGCCTGAATAAAGCTCTTTGCTTTTGCATGCATGTCCGGTCTTCCTTGATGGTCACTGGGGGTGCCGTGAACTTGGCATAACACTAATTCTATTGAATGGTCATCACTAGGTTTAATCACTTAGGTTTAAGTAATTTAATTTCAATCATGACAACTTTCATCTTCCTCTTAGATAAAATATGTTGGGATAGTTTGTCTAAGCTTTATCAATTTTAAGTCATGGGTAAGACATAAAATTGTTTTATTTTAAAAATATTATAATAAAAATTGCTTCGTGGTAGGCCTTTAATCCCAGCATCGGGAGGCAGAAAGGATCAATTTCGAGGCCACCCTGAGATCAAGATTCCAGGTCAGCCTGGCTAGTGAAAACATTGGATTGCTAAAAACATTGGTTGTTTTTTTTCTCTTTCAAAACAGATTTGTCAAGGTTTGTATCAGAGCTTAGCTGTTTTGGCTCAACAATGATCAGATTTTGCTGTATTATATGTAACGTAATTGCCTCATTTCTGGCATCTCAATTCCAGTGCTTAGAACAAAATTACCTCTTTTTTTAAATTAGTTATGGACATACTCAGTATGTAACCAGCACATGTGGTACCATTCTTACCCTTATCCCTGCCCGCCTCCAAATGGACCCTCCTCCATGGGGATACCATGGGGATTGTGGGTCTTGCCTTGTGGGGGTAGCCATCATTTGTGGGAAAGAAGCAGTGTCTCTGTGCATCATGTCCAAACTTGTGGCTCTAACAATATTTCTTTCCCCTCTTCCATGAATTTCCCTGAGCCATGTAGGGTTTGTTTTAGGTCTACTTCAGTGATGGCCTCTTGGGAGTCTATGGAGCTCTGCTTTGGTAGGAGTTGAGTGTTCTTTGTGTCTGTCTCCTTCACCCTTGTGCTGATATCAGGTTCACCAAGAAAGCAGCACTCTTGCTCATTTCACCAATTCCTCTATGGTTTCAGCTGGTGCCTTGTGAAGTGATTGGGCTGATTTTCTCCTCAGATCCTGCATCCATCTGAAAAAGAGAAGCAGATTCTCCAATGGAGAGTGAAAACAGCACAGTTTAAATGGGATAAGCATTGTGAATTTAGAGAGAATTTAATAGGTGTAGGACCTCCTGTAGCCCAAGATTGGTGGGAGTTTGATATTGGGAGCGAACTCATCTGGATATGCTTCTGACTTGTTTCCCAGTTCCAGATATGGGTTCCTTTCCACTGAGAAGATCTGTTAGCCAATCCAAGAGCACTTGGTTACCCACCATGGTTGTGTGCCACTATTGCACTTGGGTGAGTATCACATCAGGTTGTTTGTTTCTGAGTACCTTAGACCTCAGGTTGCTTGGACAGATGTTGGCCACTTTCTCCCAGTAGCTCATATAGCACTTCTGGCAGTAGATTAGCTAACTGTCTGGGGACTGGCTCTCTTCCAGATTCCAGCTAAGTCTCTCCATGTTCCACACCAACAGCATATGGTGTCTTCGGCAGTAGGGTCGCTTTGGTGGGTAGTCAAGTGCTCTGACGGAAGTCTCTCTTCTTTTGGGAAATGTTGTGGGTCTCTCTGATCAACAGCTCATTGTGGCTGTTAAACAAATCCTGGTGCTGGGAGTTACAGGCCAGTGCCAAGGGAAAAGAAAGAAGAAAAAGAAAGAAAATATAAAAGAGAAAGCAGAGAGAAGAGAGAGAGAGAGAGAGAGAGAGAGAGAAATAGGGCAAAATTAAGGTTAGGTTTCATCTCACCCTCTCCAGGGCCCTTTGATTCAGGTGTTCCCTCTAAGGTCCTGATGAGGGGGTTCAACCTTTTAGTCTGTCTTCAGGGATATAGGATTTTATGGTACCAGTTCTATTTAGGTCCAGTTTTGTGTCCCCCTGACCTTTACCCTTCCCTCCAGCCCTACCCTCTCTATTTTCCAGTCCTGAAGATGCCTATTAGGTATGTCAGCATCTTGAGCTGACTCAGCTTAGGAAGCACAGATGAGTGAGACCATGCATTGATTGAATTTCTGTGATTGAGTGAGTTTGCTGAGTATGATCTGTTCCAAGTTCAAGCATTTTTCTACAAATTTCATTGTGTCTAGAATCTCTGGATAGCAGCTGGGGGGATGTCTTGGCAGTTAAGGCATTTGTCTGCAAAGCCAAAGGAGCCTGGTTCGACTCCCCAGGACCCATGTAAGGCAGATTCACAAGGTGACGCATGTGTCTGGAGGCCCTGACACACTCATTCTCTCTCTCTCCCTCTTTCTCAGTCAAATACATAAATAAAAATAAAAAATAAATGGTTTAGAATCTCTGGATAAAGACTTTATGGAAAAGCATTAGCTCACAGATGAAATTTCATACTTCCATTTCTACATAAAGGATCTAAAGGTTTCTGAGTGATCCTTAGAAGAGATTCTTCCCTCCAGGGGTTGTAGGGTTTGGGTTGCCAAGAAGTAAGCCAAAGTCTTCAACATCCAATTTCTAATTATTACAAATGTCATGTTTTCACTTTGAGGAATTTCATCACTTAAAGGTACTGATTGAAAAAGAGTTGTATCCTGTACCTTGGGATGGAGACGTGTGGGAAGATCCAGGTAATGCTGAAGGCACTGAACTCTCTAATTCTGATCAACTTGTTTGGCCAGACATTGTAACATCCCCTTTACATAGAAGCAGGCATGTTCCCACTCCCCGCCATTCTTTTTCTTTCTTTTTTTTAATTGACAACTTCTATGCTTACATACAAAAAATGCATGATATTTCCCTCCCCTCCTCCATTCCCCTTCCCCTTTAAAACTCCAATCTCCATCATATCCCCTTTCTCCATTAGTCTCTCTTTTAATTTGATGTCATCAGCTTTTTCTTCTTTTATGAGGGTCTTGCGAAGGTATTGCTAGACACTGAAAAGTCATGGATATCAAGGCCAATTTCTGTCTGGACAGTTGCATTGTAAGGAGTTGTACCTGTCCTTTGGCTCTTCCATTCTATCTGCCCCATCTTCTGCAATGGGCCCTGAGCCTTGGATGGTGTGGCAGAGATGTTTCAGTGCTGGGCACTCCTCCATCCCTTCTCAGCACTATGTTGCCTTTTGGGTCATCCCAGTGGTAATCGCCATCTGAAAAGAGAAGCTTCTCTAACCAGAAGTAAGAGTAGCATTAATATACGAATATGAACATTAAGTGTAGTGCTTTCAGGGCAGCTTGGTGGGAATAATATATACATTTAGTCAGACAAGAGCAGGCTTTAGACACCTAAGGCTTATGACCTCCCCTGCCATAAACTTTTGCTTAGGTTTTTCAGTACCAGGTATGTATTCCCTCCCATAGAGAGAGCGTTCAGTCCAATTATGGAGCAGTTGGTTACCCCAAGAGCAGACATGCCACTATTGCATGCGTTCAGTCATTGGGCCTGTACAGCCAAACTTGAATATTCAGTGTCTACTGTTTTCACTGCTGATGATTTCTGTTTTCCATATGGCTGCATGCAGTGCAACTTTTTCCAGCGTTCAGTTGGCTGGTCTACAGGGAGAAGATTTTCTGTTCAGCACCAGCTTGCTTTCTCAGTGACCTTACCTCTAGGCAAGAGAGGTCTTCAGCAATATGGTCTTACCATCTCTTTCTCAAGGGAAACCAAGGGCTTTGACAATAGCCTTTAATGTTTTGGAGGCTACTGGGACCTCATTGGCCAACAACTCACTGGAAGGTATCCCATCCCAGGCACTGAAAATTTTCTAGTAACAGTCTACAGCTTCTGTATGTGCCATTATTCAAAAAAGTATATTTACATAAGTCTTATTCACACTATCTTGAATTTTGATTGACCCTCCCCCTGCCCTTCTTTTATGCATTCTGTTCCCATGGCCTCACTTAGGCCATTCCCCTCCCTGTAATCTGTTCTTCTACTTACATATGTGCAATACCATACACTTAAGTCCTTCCCTCTCCTGCCTCCCTTATAGCCTTTTACCAGCTTCCTGGTTTCTGGTACCTATTTTTGGTTTTAGTTTACACAGAAGTCTATTCATCTGTAGCTAGGATCCACATATGAGAGAGAACATGTGATGTTTGGCTTTCTGAGCCTGCATTACCTCACTTAGTATAATCCTTTCCAGATCCATCCATTTCCCTGCAAATTTCATAATTTCAAGTTTCTTTACTGCTGAATAGAACTCCATTGTGTAAATGTACCACATCCTTATTATCCATTCATCTGTGGAGGGACATCTAGGCTGGTTCCATTTCCTATCTATTGTGACTAGAGCAGCAATAAACATGGTTGTGCAAGTATCTCTAAGGGAGTGAGAAGAGTCCTTAGGATATATGCCTAGGAGTGCTATAACTGGATCATATGGTAAATCTATTTCTAGCTGTCTCAAGAACCTCCACACTGATTTCCAAAATGGCTGGGCCAGATTACATTCCTACCAACAGTGTAGAAGTGTTTCTCTTTTTCTGCATCCATGCCAACACTTATTGTCATTTGTTTTCTTGATGGTAGCCATTCTGACAGGAGTGAAATGGAATCTCAAAGTGGTTTTAATTTGCATTTCCCTGATGGCTAAGGATGTGGAACACTTTTTCAGATGTTTATATGCCATCTGTATTTCATCTTCTGAGAACTCTCTAGTTAGTTCCATAGCCTATTTTTTAACAGGGTTTTTTGATTTCTTATTATTCTGTTTTTTGAGTTTTTTGTATATTCTGGATATTAATTCTCTGTCAGATGTATAGCTGGTGAATATTTTCTCCCATTCTGTAGGTTGTCTCTTTGCTCTAGTCAGAGTGTCATTTGCTGTTCACAAGCTTTATAATTTAATAAGGTCCCAGTGGTTGATTAGTGTTCTTTTTCCCTGAGCAATTGGGGTTATATTCAGAAAGTCATTGCCTATGCCAATATGTTGAAGGATTTTCCCTACCTTTTCCTCTAGCACTTTCAGAGTTTCAGGTCTGATATTAAGGTCCCTGATCCTGACTTGACTCTTGTGCATGGAGAGAGACAAGTATCTATTTTTATCTTTTTACATACAGATATCCAGTTTTTCCAGCACCACTTTTTAAAGAGGTTGCCTTTTCTCCAATGAATATTTTTCACATTTTTGTCAAATCAGGTGGCTGTAGCTGCCTGGGTTAATATTTGGGTCTTCTATTCTGTTCCATTGATTTACCTGTCTGTCCTTGTGCCAGTACCATGCTGTTTTTGTTACTATGGCTTTGTAATATAACTTAAAATTGGGTATGGTAATACCACCAGCCTGATTTTTGTTGTGCAAAATTGTTTTGGCTATTCGATGTGTTCTGTGTTTCCAGATGAATTTTAGGATTGTGTTTTCTATTTCTGTGAAGAATGCTATTGGGATTTTAATGGGATTGCATTAAATGTGTAGATTGCTTTTGGTAATTTTGGCGTTTTCACAATATTGATTCTTCCAATCCAGGAGCATGGGATGTCTTTCCATTTCCTTGTGTCTTCTGCAATTTTTTGCTCGAGTTTTTTAAAGTTCTCATTGTAGAGATTCTTCACTTCCTTGGTTAAGTTTATTCTAAGGTTATTTATTTATTTTTAATTTTTAATTTTTAATTTTTTTTGGAGAGAGACACAGAGTGAGACAGAAAGAGAGAGAGAGAGAGAATGAGAGAGAGAGAGGAAGACAGAGATGGTTGTGCCAGCAGTGTCTCAGCTAAGGAGCAGGAAATCCAGATGTGTGTGCCCCCTTGTGGTCAAGTGCAGCATTGAGCCCTTGCATCACTTTGCATCTGGCTAAACTTGGGACCTGGAGATTGTAACCGCTGGAGATTGGAACCAGCATTCTTAGGTTTAGGAGGCAGGCGCCTTAACCCCTAAGCCATTTCTCCAGCCCCTAAGTTTTTTTTTTTTTTTTTTTTTTGACGCAATTGTGAATGGGAGAGATTCCCTGATTTCATCCTCTGCATGTTTGTTGTTAGTGTATAGAAAAGCTTATTTCCGTGTGCTTACTTTGTATCCTGCTACATTGGTAAAAGTGTTTATCAGCTCTAACAGTTTGCTGGTAGAGTCTTTAAGGTCTGTTATGTATAGAATCATATTGTCTGCAAATAATGATAATTTGATCTCTTCCCTTCCAGTTTGTATCCCTTTTATGAGTGTCTCTTGCCCTATTGCAATAGCTAAGACTTCCAGTACTATATTAAGTAGAAGTGGGGAAAGTGGGCACCCTTGTCTTGTTCCTGAATTTAGAGGAAAAGTTTGAAGTTTTTCCCCATTTAGTATTATGTTGGCTGTAGGATTGTCATAAATAGCTTTTAGTATGTTGAGCTATGTTCCTTTTAATTCCTAGTTTCTGTAATACTTTCACCATTAAGGGGTGCTGGATTTTGTCAAATGCCTTTTCTGCATCTATTGAGATAACCATGTGATTTTTGTCTTTCAGAACATTTATATGGTGTATTACATTTATGGATTTGCATAGGTTGAGCAATCCCTGCATCTCTAGGATAAAGCCTACTTGGTCGGGGTGAATAATCTTTCTGATATAATCTTTTATTCTGTTTGCCAGTATTTTGTTGAGAATTTTTGCATCTATGTTCATGAGGGAGATTTGTCTGTAGTTTTTTTTGTTCTGTCTTTGTCCAGTTTTGGTATCAGGGTGATGCTGGCTTCATAGAAGGATTTCAGTAGAATTCCTTCCTTTTCTATTTTTTGGAAAAGTTTGAGAAGCATTGGTGTTAGTTCTTCCAGGAATGTCTGGTAAAATTCAGCAATGAATCCATCTGGGCCTGGGCTTTTTTTAGTTGGGAGACTTTTTATAACTGCTTGGATCTCTGTAGTTGTTATAGGTCTATTTAAATGGTTTATCTCATCTTGATTTAAATTTGGTAGGTCATATGAATCAAGGAAATCATCCATTTCTTTCAAGTTTGGAAACTTAGAGGCATATATATTCTTAAAGTATGTCTGTATGATTTTCTGAATTTCTTTGGTATCTGTTGTGATGCTGCCTTTTTCATCTCTAATTTTATCAATTTTTGTCTCTTCTCTCTTTCTTTTGGTCAGATTTGCTGAGGTTTTATCAATCTTGTTTATCCTTTCAAAGAACTAAATCTTTGTTTCATTGATTTTTTTTTTTTTTTTTTGTTTCCATTTTGTTAATTTCTGCTCTAACCTTTATTATTTCTTCCCATCTACTGATTTTTAGTTTGCCTTGTTCTTCTTTTTCCAAGGCCTTAAGGTGAAGCATTAAATTGTTTAGCTGTGAACTCTCTAATTTCTTAATATATGCACTTAGAGCAATAAATTTCCCTCATAGGACTGCCTTCATTGTGTACCAAAGGTTTTGGTATATAGTATTCTCATCATCATTTGATTCTATGAATTTCTTGATTTCCTTTTTAATTTCTTCAATGACCCATACATTGTTCAATAATGTACTGTTTACATGAATTTCTATATGCTCTTTAGTTTTTCTTGTTGTTGATTTGCAGTTTAATCCCATTGTGGTCAGATAGCATACAAGGGATTATTTCAATTTTCCTGTATTTGTTAAGATTTGATTTGTGTCCTCTTATATGGTCTATTTTAGAGAATGTCCCATGTGCTGCTGAGAAAAATGTATATTCTGCAGCAGTTGGATGGAATGTTCTGTATATATCTGTTAGGTCTGTTTGTTCCATAATATCTGTTAATGCAGATGTCTCTCTGTTTATTTTTTGCTGGGTAGGCCTGTCATGTGATGAGAGTGGGGTACCAAAGTCACCCACTACTATTGTGTTAGGAGTTATCTCTGACCTTAAGTCTAATAGTGTTTGTTTGATGCAATTGGGAGCCCCAATGTTAGGAGCATATATGTTTAGGATTGTAATGTCCTCCTGTTGCAGTGTTCCTTTAATCAGTATAAAGTGACCTTCTTTATCTTTCCTCACTAATGTTGGTTTGAAGTCTATCCTGTCATAAATTAGGATAGCAACCCCTGCTTGTTTCCCAGGCCCATTTGCTTAAAATACCTTTTTCCAACCTTTCATCCTAAGAGGGTTTCTATCTTTTATTGAGAAGTGAGTTTCCTGGAGGCAGCAGATGGTAGGATTCTGCTTTTTAATCCACTCTGCAAGTCTGTGTCTTTTGGTTGGGGCATTGAGGCCATTGATGTTAAGAGTTATTATTGAAAGATATGTATTTATTCTCACCATTTTTCTTGTTTTGTGGTTCTTCCTGTTTTTACTTTACTCACTCGTTTTAACTGTTATTTGGGTATGGCTTATTTTTTCCTATTTCCTGCTGTGTGTGTTTTTTGCTTTCTCTTCTCTGTGAATGATTCCTGCAAGTATTTTCTGTAGAGCTGGTTTAGTTACCATAAATTCCTTTAGCCGTCTTTGTTGTGGAATGTCCTTATTTCTCCATCAATTTGGATAGATAACTTTACAGAATAAAGTAATCTTGGTTAACAGTTTTTATCTTTCAGATATTGGAATACATCACTCCAGGCCCTTCTGTCTTTTAAAGTTTGTGTTGAGTAATATGCTGTGGTCCTGATGGGTTTCCCTTTGAAGGTCACTTGCTTTTTCTGTCTGACTGCTTTCAATATATTTTCTTTGGTTTGCATGTTTAATAGTTTTATGGTAACATGGTGAGAAGGGGATCTTTCTATGTTTTGTCTGTTTGGTGTTCTAAAAGCTTCTTGTATCTGAGTTGGCATTTCTTTCCCAATTTCGGGAAAATTTTCTTCTATGATTTTGTGGAAAACACCTAGTAAGCCTCTATATTGAAATATTTCCCCTTCTGCTATACCTTGAATTCTTATGTTTGATCTTTTCATAGTGTCCTGGATGTCTTGGAATTCCCATTCATACCTTTCTATTAGCTTGACTTTCTCTTTGTTGGACTGTATTGCGTCTGCCACCTGGTCTTCTAGTTTAGATATTCTGTCCTCTTATTCATCCATTCTACTGCTGAGACTTTCCACAGAGTTTTTTATCTCACTGACTGTGTTCTTCAGAGCTAGGATTTCAGCCTGGTTTTTCTTCAGTATTTCTATTTCCTTACTCATGTCCTGTATTGACCTTTTTATTTCATTAAGCTGGTTTTCTGTATTCTCTTTTAAGAGTTTGTTTTCTTCTTTAATTCCTTTGTTTTCTTCTCTGATTCCTTTATTTCTTTTATTTCTTCTTTCATTTCTTTGAGTATAGATATCATCATTCTTTTGAAATCTTTGTTAGGAATTTCATCTAAAACAGTCTCATTGGTGAACAATTCTGATGGATTTGTAATTTTTGGTGGGATTGCATTGTCTTGATTCTTTGTTTCTTGTATTATAATATAGTGACTTTTGCATCCTGGATTGATTTGATGCTTATGTTTTCTATTTATCTGCAGTGTTCTTAGATGTGGTGATCCACCTTGATATAGTTTCAGCATAGAAGTTTAAGGTGCCAAATGTAGCACTTGTACCCAAATCCAACCTCAGAAATAATCCTGGCTGTTGAATTTGCTTGTTAAACAAGTATTGTAGTGGACTGATGGAACAATTTACTGGCAAGTTGTAAGCTTCCACTGAGCAAAATACACATTCAATTAAAATGAGCACAGAATATACAAGTGTGGGAATTAAAACAAACTGTTTTATAAGGTCAAAATCCCTAAGGGTTTGTGTTGCTCTACACCCTTAATCCAGTCAGCTAGGAGGTAGAGGATTTTGTTCTAACTTGGGGTCCAGGTCAGCCTGGATCTGGATCAGACCCTGCCCCCAATAATGACAAAAGCAAAAGATAAAGTCCCTCTAAATCTAAAAGTATTATAGGCAGCAATATTCACCACCCCATATTCAGCTTATTTGAAAATGGTAAAGCCAACCACAAATATGTAACCCATAACCTGCCCTGACCTGGAAAGAGAGATTAGCACTTCCAATGCAGGCCTATGTACCTTTTTTTTTTTTTTTTTTTTTTTTTTTTTTTTTTTTTTTTTGTCAGCCGGCATTGTTACCTTTTGGTGTGGCTTCCATACTCAACAATGCTGAGTGTCCACCTCGTTCACTGAGCTGTGGAGCTTGGCTCAGCTGTGCTGGATGCGCTGCTGGTGATGTGCTGAGGTGCTGGATAAGCTTCTGCTGGCAGCTGAATGCTGGCAGTTCATGGTTCTGATGGTTGGGGGGATGGGCGAGTTCAGGATGCCTGTAGTTGCTCACACTGTTCCCTTGTATCTCTTTCAGTATCTCAGCAGACTTTTTTTCGATTCCCGGGCTCAGTGAGGAGACTGAGGGGGTTGGAAAATCCCCTTGTTTGGTCTCTATTGCTGCTGCTAGGCACGCCTGGTGGATTGGGGCCAAGCTGTCTGGGGCGGTGGTGGCTCAGTGTTCAGGACAGTGGCTTGGGGCGCTGTGGACTGGCCGTGGATGGGGCCGCAAGCTCCACTGTGGGATTCTGGCTGTCTCCTGCTTTTCTGCTGTTTCCCAGAAAAAATATTCTGCTATTTTCCAAAGAAGATTGTAGTTTTCCTTAAATCCCTCCCTGATCTAGTTTGGCATGGCTCCTATGTCTCCTTCTTACCCAGAAGTCTTCATGCCATTCTTATGTGGTTTAGGTAAAGCCAGATCTTTGACAGAATTTCAGGAGTCGCGAAAGATGACAAATTAGCAAATTTATTACAGTGAAGAGAAATAGTACACACTTTAAATTTTAAGCCCCAGCATTTAAAGAAAGATGCCATTAGGTATCTACATGATGTATGTATTTATGTGTGTGTGTGTGTATACACACATATGGGTGTTTTCTTTGCATTGCTCAAAGGATGTAATTTACATGAAAAGGTAATGATTAAACACATGTTAAAAACATATTTAAAAATACATGAGTTGGTTTACTTATATCACGGTGCAGCTCTTGCTTCAAAAGGAATAAGGGAATTTGATCTGAGCTAGAAAAGAGTGGGCATGGCAAAGGAACATGGACTTGGTTTGCCTCCAAAAATGTCTTCTGATATGGCTGAGGTAACTTGAACTTTTATAATCACAGAACAGTAAAATAAATCCAGACATTTACTAAACACATTGGTAGTAACATCATGGTGGGTAAAATACCACAGAGCCAGGAAAAGCATAATGTAATTCTCACCTATCTGATTGCTTTTTCAGCTTTGTGTTAGTGGAGGTTGGTAGTTGTCTCAGTTAACACATTCACATGATTTTGCCTGATTGGGGACTTCTGTCTTGCATGTGCAACATTCTATATTATATCTCTATAATCCTAACAGGAAAAATGTAAACTATTTAACATATGCTGCCTTTTTCTGGGATGTTGATATACTATTATCTTAAAAGTTTTCCTTTTGTTAATAGAATTTTTAGGTGATGTTACCTTCTGCTGGCTAATGTGGTGAACTGCAGCATGCCAAGTGTAAGAAATTGCTTTGGAGAGGCCAAGGCTGCTTCACAGACCACCAGTCCTCCCTCTAGACCCCAAAACCTATAAGATTAGTTGGAAATGGAGCTTGGTTTGCTGTATAGAATGTTAAGCTCATGCCAGGGGTTGAGCACTTGATGGGTGAGTCCCCCATTGCCTGTCACCATGGAACAAATAGCAGTAGCTTGAAAATCCCAAGTTCCAGTGGGTGGGTCTTCCCTCAGCACACAGAGTTCTAATAGGACGGGAAAGGTGTGCGTAACTGATGGTCCCCAGTGTGTGAGGATGACTGGGGGACTGAAGGGCTGTGGTAGGAGGATCTGTATGAGGAAGACAGACAGGCCTTACAGGTGTGAGGGATGAAGTCATGGAGTTAGGGAAAATGTGAGAGACTGAGGGAGGAGACCAGGGAATGCAGGTTACAGGCCAGTGCCTAAGGGGGCTGATTGCTTGTGAGAGGATTTCACTAACTGAGAGAGCATGTGAGGTTTTGTTGAAAAGCTCAGGGAAAGGATTCTCAAAGAGGCAAGAGGGAATTTGAGGGAACATTTTCAGGGCTGAAAAGCCATTTCTCATACAAATTGCCCAAAAAGGGAAGTATGATGGAGTCAGCTGATCTGAGGAGAATTTTACCATCTCTGAGGTTGCTAGGAAGGATTAACAAAGTGCAGAGTGGGGCAACTAAAAAAGGTATCCCCTCTTCCCAGTTTATGTATTTTAGGACACAGATTCCAGATTAAAGCTACATCACGGCTGAAGCTCATAAACTAATCCAACTTCATCATACATTCCTATCAGTTCTGAGAGAGAGAAATAAAACAGACAGGGTTCATCATGGCATGCTCAGAATACAATAAAATTAAAGGTTGTATGCTCAGAGTACACCTAGGGTGTACCCAGGTAACATAATACACCTCTGCCACCAGGGCCCCACCTGCTGGGTCTTTAGTAGGAAGCTAAGATAGATGACCTTCAGGTTTGGCCTTATTAAACTTGAATTTTCCTGGAATACCTTATGAAACACTGCTCCAGCATGACAGGTGGAGGGCAGTTTATGCCTGAGGATGAAGACATGGGATGTCTAGCTTCTCAAGCCAACCCAATAACCCCCTGTTGCAGTCAGGTTCACACTGCTGAGTTTGTAGCTTTTGGGAGCTTCAGGGGGAAGCTCCATGATGGCCATGATGGCATGAGTAGAGGGTGGACATCACCCCCAGCCAACATAAGGTGGACAACCCAGGAGAGTATCACCAAGCTGACTATAACTAAGTCCACTGGCTGCCCCACATCCCAAATCACCATCAGCTGGGAACCTAGCATTCATAACACTTAAGTTTATGGGGGACACCTGAATCAAACCACCACACCCCCTATCACCAGGTAAACTGTCCACACCTCCCATTAAACCCTCAAGATCTGACCTTTCCCAAACCCTCACATCTGATTTCCAGGTATTGGTAACTGCTGCCTGTCTATGTGAATATGGAGATTATCTTATATCTTCCTGGATCATCAGCTTTCAGTCTATTTCCCAGCTACCCAGAGTCCCATTGCTTTGTATCTTGAACATTGTCTGTTGGCTCTTGGGACCTTGGATGACCCCAACCTGCCACTGATTGTTGGGAAGTTACCCTGCCCAGGCAAGGCTGGCATGGGTCCAAGGGTCTGTTTTAAGCATCAGGAAGAGATCGATGAAGAGTCAGGGAAGCAACATGGTGGTGGAGGCTGTGATATTATTGATCCAGCTGCACAGGTCCTTAAAATAAAGTCTATGGTTTGAGACAGGGACTTAATATCTGTTCATGAGTTCCTAGCAGATCTGCAGTGGGGTGGTTTGGGAAGTTTGGTATGCCAGGTCCCTTGTCAGCAGCTGAACAGGAGGAACTTTGATCAGTCCAGGTGATCATGACCACCCATGACCCCAGGGCAGCCAATCCTCCCCACTGTGTTTCCTGAGCTGTCTTGGAGTCTCTCACTGCAACTACCCAGGAGGCACAGCCAGGAGTGAAGGTTTGGGTGTGCTTCTGGATTTGTCTCAGGCTGTTTACCTTGGGATATACAATGACTTTATTTCTGAGTCTCTGTGACTCGTCAGTATCCAAACATGTGAGTTTGGCCCCCTTTGTCTCTCCTGTCACAAGCTCATTGGTCTCTAGTATCTCTGTCTCCCCACCTCTTCCTCATGAAGACTGTCCTTCAGGTCCTGGCATCACTGGGTCATGGGTTGAGGTCAGGATTCTCACTTCCTGTCTCAATGCCCTTGATAAAGCATTTTCCTTCTCTGAGTCATTTATGCATGTGTCTGTGTGTTTTCTTGGTCTGAGAAGGGACTGTGTCCAACTGGGAAGATTAAACCCCTCAGGATGCAGGATTCCAGGAGCAGCTGTGTGCAGAGGCTTCAGCCCTTCTCATCTCCTTCTGCTTATATCTGTGTGTCTTCAGTGCCCTGTTAATGTGAAACAGGAAAAGGACCCTATCACTTGGTTCAAACCTGCCCTCAAACCCAGGCAGTGTATTCCCAGTTATTGTGGTGGCTGAGTGAGGCAGGAGGGAATGTACAAAGTTAAGAGCATCTTGTAATACAGAAAATCTCCCAGGTAAATTTTAGCAAATTAGTGAGATTCTGTCTCAAACTAGGGGGCACAGTTGAGTCATGGAATCTTTGCCTCGCATTCCTAGTGTCTATGTTCATTCCTGATGACCTTCTCACCATGGGACCTCAGAAAATCCAATCACCAGTCCAATGCCTGAGTGTGTGCTGAACAGTGTGATGACATCACTCTCTGCCTGCTAGGAGACTGAGCTCACAACAAGACCATTTTGGGAAATTTTCATAGAGATGTGTCTGTTGTGGCATTCACCAGTGCATCTGATACATGTTCTGATCAATTATGGCAATGTGGCCTCCTCAGTCCCCTGTCCTCCCCTCTGAGCTTGTCTAGAGTGTGGAATGCTGAGGTTTTGCATAGAAATCCTCCAGGGAACCTCAAATTCTTCCTCGAACATGCAGTAGCCAGCTGGTGTCTTGGTGCCCATGGGAGAAAGGTGATCCAGGAACCCCGCCCCCACTGGACATTTCTGGGTCCATTGAGACTCAGGTTTGGGCTACGGAAAATCCTAGGAAAACATGGTGCACTCTCATAGAGGGTCCTGCTTCTAGGAATAATCAGGAAGGGGAGTAGAGGAAGCTTCTGGCACTGGTCATTCAGGCAGCCAGAGCAGAGTGAGAAGGGGCCATGAAGAAGCAGCTAACAAAGCTTGGTCGCACACCCTTCTCATTCCAGCGCTGAGACAATGAGATTGCTGTGAATTTGAAACCTGCGTAGCCTTGCTAGTATCAGACAACTAGACTGACCTACATGGCAAGACCCAGTCTTCCACCTCCCTCCTCCATGAGAGTTGTGGGAAGGCCATGGGGGCACATCTGTAATCTAAACCACTTGCAGACAGAGACAGGAGAGTTGATAATTTAAGCCCTGCCTCTTCCAGGTGTAAGACATCATAGGGGAAGGGAGTGAAGGGAAAGGGGAAAGGACAGGGAAGAGAATCATGGTAGTTGGAGGGAGGGTAGCAGGAGCTGGAGTGAGAAAGACATGACTAATAAGTGTCTCATGCCTCTCCAAACAGCACTTGTGAGGATGATGCAGGAGGTTTGCTGTGAGTACAAGGCTGTCTGGACTGTGCAGCTAGATGCTGTCTCGAACTAACAAGAAGGATGGAAAGAGAGACTGAAAGAGAGCTAAAGAATGAGAGATTGAGACAGCTAGATTTAATCCCCCATCATAGGACTAGAACTCCCCAAGGGAAGAAGGATGGTGTGTACATTAAACATGGGAGCATCATTCCAAAGGTACAAGATTATAGAAAAATAGAACCATAGTCATTTACACATCATTGTTTGCCTAGGTGTGCAGTTGCAGGGTATATGGAAGTGAATAATAGATGGATAAAATGCAATTTTTAGGCAGTGACTCTATTCTGCATAATACTGGAATTCTGGAGACATAAGACATATTGGCCTAATCCTACCAATGTGTGCAAAGTGAAGAGTCCTGCCTAATGCAAAGTGTGGACTTCTTGAACAATTTTCAATGTGCTCAGCATTCCTCACCAATATCAAATATAATATATTGGTTTGTGACTGTGACAAACACTACATGTAAATTACTACAAAGAGGAAAAGATGAGTCATAAACTATGAACATATGAAAAATATCTGTACTATATGTTCAATTTTGCTGTAAAAATAGAGAGATTTGAAAATAAGGTTTAATTAGTAATAACTTATAAAATCAAGTTACCTGAGTGCATAAAAGAAATGGCATAATATCCTGTGCAGAATGTTATCATTTGCTTAAAACATACAAAAACATCAATAAATGGACATCATGCCATACTCATGTCACTCCAGCACTTGACAGGAATAACAGAGGTTGTCACCAATAAACAGATATTATAAAGATGTTGAAGGGATGATTCATGTCTTAATACATGAATGACTCCTATGTTTTTCAGGTTTTGCTTGAACAAGGTGAGTGAAATGGTTTTAGTTATTTTCGTGCAATTTTATTTTTCCCTCTCCAAAATGTTCACAGTAAGAAATTGCTTGGCAGGACTAGGACACTTTGTAGTTTCCAACACATTTAGTCACTTGTAGGCCTAGCTTCAATCCAGAACAAAATTAGAAGATGTTGAGTTGAGCAAATAACAATGATTAGGAATGATGAATAAGAATGAAAGCCCACAACACAGCCGCAAAATTCATCTAAATTTGAGATACCACTTGCAAGTAGTTCAATGATAACACCGCTTTAACACTTTGAAAGCAGTGGCTTTAGGTCTTGTACTTATACTAAATTCCCCTGGAAAGCTTTAAACATCCTCAAAATCCCAAAACCAAGATTCTGATTTCATTAGTCCATTGCATCTTGAGTTTAAAATGTTTTTACAGTCCTTCTAAGATTGTAATGTGCCCTCATCAGGTCAACCATGGATACATGAGCTGTGCCTGACGACATCTACATGAGGTAGAAGAAAGGACCTGTGAGGTTCTCCCAGGTGGAATTGCTTGCACGTAGAACAAAAGAAAGACTTTAACCAGAAATGAGGAAGACCTGTACTTACTAAAGCAAAAGGAAGATTAGGACCAGAAAGTTGAGAGAGCACAGCCTCTCCTCTGTTCACATTCTATTTATTTAAGTTCAAGATGCATACCTGTAACTCCCAGCACTTGGGGAGGGAGAGGCAAGAGGATTATGCATTTGATGCCACTCTGGGCTATGCTGTAAGACAGTCTATCTCAAAGTGGTTTGAAAAAGAATAACCCATGTAGTATCTACTAGTATATGGAATTGTGATTCACATCTACTCATTTCAACACTTTCAAGGTACTAAAGAGAGCTCATAATTTTGTTAATGCATGCTTTATAGTCACATGTGGTGTGCTTTAGAACTAAGTCATATATGAATAAATAAAATCAAAATGTACACACCTTGTGTCTATAGCAAGATTGGAAATTTCCTTCAATAACTATTTATTTATTTGGTTTTTCAAGGTAGGATTTCACTCTAGCCAGGCTGACCTGGAATTTACCATGTAGTCCCATGGTGACGTTGAACATATGGCAATCCTCCTTCATCTTCCTCCAGTGTGCTGGCATCAAAGCTGTGCACAACCATGCCTGACTGCTTTATTCTTTACAGTATATAAAAATAAATAAAGTAGTCCAACGTTTTAAATATTACACAAGCAAGAAGAGTGTGAAGGAGGTAGATTTAGGGTGACTGGACCCCTGAAGGTAAAAAGGACAGGGAAGTTTGCACTTGCTAAAAATCAAAGATGATCTGATTTTGTTTTAATCTCTTAGTTCCCTAGAGACCCGTCTTTTCACAATCAGGACCCCTCCTGGGAGGAAGGTATTTCATAGGATTTAAACATTGTGGTTGGTCAAGTTCATGTGCCAGAGAGAATCTCTTCCGGAGACAACCCCTAACCCTAACCAAGCAGCTGGCCTTGTGGTTCACCTGGGCCAAAAGACAGCTCACCACCCTAAGGTTATAAATACCTTTGCAAGGGGAGTGCAGGCTCTCTGATTGCTTGGGAACTTCCAGCTGTGGGTGAGTTTTTCCCTCAGCTGGGCCTCTGCTGCCTCTGCCTAGGCCCAGGCCCAGCCTGGAAGACCCCCTCGTCCTTATTCTTCACATGGGTTCTTTATCCCTTCCTGCTCCCCACATGACAGGAGTTCTTGGTCTTTCTTTTCTTTTCTTTCTATGCTTTTTTCCTCTGATATGTATCTGGTCACATGAACTGAGCTACATGTGGCCCACATGGGCTTCTGGGCTCCATGTAGTGTCATTCTCTTTACCACACTTTACCTTACCTCCCAGCCTTCCCCTTTCTGCACTCTTTTGTAAGATCAGAATAAAATGTAGTATTTAAAAAATCTGGAATCCCCAATTCTTTGGTTAGTTTGCAGATATGAACTCAAGCCTTGGGGTTTCAGGAAGCACCCCAGAAGCCCAATTTCCCCATGACAAGCATACTGTCACTGTCATTCTAAGTTACTGGAAAAAATGAATTTCTTCTTGCTGCATCTTCTCAGTCTAAAGACAAAGTGAAAATCAAACTGAAATTAAGTTGGATTGTGACATGAATGTCAGGGTAGGCAGACATATAAAGAAAGTCATTGCAAACATTCTAGGCTTCCAGAAAAGTGAAGGAAGTCTACTGAATTTTTCATTCTGGTATATCTTTTTTTGTTTGTTTGTTTGTTTTTGTTTTTCCAAGGTAGGGTCTTGCTCCAGCCCAGGCTGACCTGGAATTCACTATATAGTCTCAGGGTGGCCTCAAACTCATGGTGATCTTCCTACTTCTGCCTCCCTAGTGCTGGGATTAAGGGCATGTGCCACCACACCTGGCCGTTATATCTTTTTCTGAAGAGGTGTGCCACAGATATGACTTAGAATTCATGCTATTTGTTTCTGCTATTTGTTCCTCTGAGAAAGAAAATGAAAATTAATTCTATTTCTTAGTCCTAGCACATTATGAGGCAGAAAGGATGTTAAAACAGAAGAGATGTTTAAGAAATGAAAAGTAGTAATGTGGTTATTGTGTTTGCTCACAACAAAAGCTTTGTTACCACACAAAAGAACTTCTTACCCACTCAGTCATCAGATGAACTGTTAAGACATGGCATTCTATATAAAAAAGTGATAAAGTTTCACTTAGAATTAATTAACTGAATATTGAAAATTAATCAAATATGAACTAATTCTTATTTTCTTTTATCAAGTTACAAAATTGCATGATCTGTATTCCTCAGGATGTCAGGAACCCAGCAGAGAAGCCTCCACAGATGACTGAGAACTACTATAGCATTTATTTAATACAATATTTAGTTACCTTTGAAAAACTTTCTTTGAGCTATGTACAGATTTGGGTAGGTGAACAGAGATGTGCAGCTATTGTAAACTGTGGAAATAAATTGTTTCATTCTGAGAGCAGGTGGAGGGATGCTGAGACCTTCAGCAATAGCAAGGGAGCATAATGAGCTGCAAGCTTTTTTTTTTTTTTTTTTTTTTTTAGGTAGGGTCTTGCTCTAGATGAGGCTGATCTGGAATTCACTAAGTTTTCTTAGGGTGGCCTCAAACTCAATGATTCTCCTACCTCTGCCTCCTGAGTGCTGGGATTAAAGACATGCATCATCATGCCCAATGAGCTGGAAGCTTTTCAAAAATGTTTTTTAATTTATTTCTGTGTGTGTGTGTGTGTGTGTGTGTGTGTGTGTGTGTGTGTGTGTGAGTGAGAGAGAGAGAGAGAGAGAGAGAGAGAGAGGTAGAGAGAAAGAGAACCAAGAGTTATAGAAAAATCAGCATGGATAGGAGTTTCCTGAGTCCCTGACTGAAGTGTTAATCACACAGACATCACTGGAACACACATCTTTGTGTTTTTACTTTTACTTCAGTTCCCAAACTCAAAGAACAATGAAGGCTGTTTTCCTTGTACACACCAGTCACAGGAGTCCCCACCCCAGCCAGTCTTCACTGACTCTGAATGTGGGTGGAAGCGTATCTCTTAGTCCTTCTCCTCACCATGTTTGATGACAAAGCACAGGTTCCTAGAGTTCAAGTTGCCATAGACATCAGATGGGAATGCTGCAATCATTTGCTTGAATTGGGGAAGTGGGCAGGGAGATGGGCTGGTCTAGGGTTGTTTTTTTTTAAGAGATCAGAGCAGGGGATCCATGGGACCCTCCTCTTAAACCCCACACTTCCCTCCTCCTCACTGAAAAGGTTAGCCTGTGCCATGAGCTTCTAGTTTATGATTGTGGACAGAAGTCATCATGTCTTGGGGTAAGGGTGTCCCTGAAGGCATGCATATGGACATGTGACTCTGAAGAGTTCTGGGGGCAAAAATCCCCAATCCAGGAGAACCCCAAAGGGCTGCTATGAGCAGAAGGCAGCTGTGAGTTCCTGCTGAATTAAGGAGGGACCAAGTGGAATGACCTTGAGACCCCAGCATTGTTGGGCCCTAAGAGGCCCCGGTGTGAGGCCTAGTAGTTCTGAGCCTAGCTAGAGTTGAGCGACCTGTCCTTGGCCTACTCCCACTTGTGAGGCCTAGTGGAACTTTATGAGCCTGACTAGAGTTTAGCGACCTGTCTTTGGAGTGACTCAGCACCGAAACTGCCTCCGCCCAGCTACTGCTGACGTGGTGAAATAATATTGGCCCTTACACCTTTCTCTCATCCTTTTTCCCACCCTCTTTCTCAATATATATATATATATACCCTCTCATTACAATAAAAGTCGAGTCCCTACATCGATATGGCTCCGGGCTCAATGTGGTTTTTTTCTCCGGTGTTTTGGGGAAAGGTTTGAGCCGCCGACACCCGCCTTCCTGCTCAGCCTCGAGAGAGAAGTGGCTGGCCCAGCTCTCTCTCTTCCACTCTACCTGCCGGCGGAGAAGAACTGGCAGACTGGTGCACCGTGTGAGGAAACAGAACTACCTGCCGGGGGAAGAAACTGGCCGACTGGTGACCCTGACGTGACGAAGGAAAAATACAAAACTACACTGACGGGCTAATCGGAAATACAAAACTACACTGATGGGCTAATCGGACTGCGGACGGGTGTACACTCATAAATTATGAGGTAGTCTTCATATCTAATATTCTAACCTTTGCTTCTGTAACCTGTGCTTGCTTCAACATCTTTTCATTCCTTTCTCTTTCCTTTCATATCCGGGTTGCCGGCAAACCGCATCTGCGGCACCTGTATTTCTAAACGGGTCATACGTTCATGGTGGACACACCACATGGGCAGACCTAGAGGAGACTCACCACGTGGGCAGACCTAAAAAAGAAACTCACCACGTCGACAGACCTAAAAGAGACTCACCATGTGGGCAGACCTGGAGGAATCTCAAAGCTTTCTGCCCCCTCATTTGAGTGGGGGCTCCATCTTAGAAGAATTCTACAACATGTTTAGCTATTTTTTGGGACCTTGTGCTTGTGTTGTACTCATGTGTATTACTGTTACCCTGATTTTATGGATACTCTTCCCTCGACTTTATAACATGGGACAGTCTTTATCTAAGCCAAATCCTGCCTTAGAGTCACTACGGATTCTGCTCAAAAGTAGAGGCCTTAATCTATCTGATAACCAGGCCCTCCAGGCATGGGGCTATTTACTCAAGATTGCTCCCTGGTTGCCCGAGAGTAATCTTTTTGACTGGGACACCTGGGACAAAGTTGAAAATCTGATCAAGAGAGCTCAGATAGAAAAGGGGGAGATCCCCCCTTTGGGGACCCTCCCATTTGTGTCGGCCTTAAAGGGCTGTTTTCTACCTCAACCTCCAAGGTCGAAAGGGGGGACCCTGACACAGGAAGGGACAAAGGGTGATACCCTGACCCAGGAAGGGACAGAGGGCAATCTCAGCCCCTCGTACCAGCCTGAGTCCTCATATCCACCCCTGGATCCTTTTGAGAGTGCTCCTTGGCCCTCTAAAGGTCCATCGCTCCCAGACCCCCCTACTAATCCTTTTCTGAGCTCCTCTGCCCCTCCGCCCTACCGTGGGGATGGCACCCCTGGGGGAGGAATAATCAACTTCTTCCCTGTTAACATTAATCCCGGTGGTAATCGCCCTGCAGCCTGGTATCCTTGGAAAGCTCACGATTTAAAAAATCTTTAAAAGGCTGTCTCAGAGGACGGGCCTAATTCCCGCTGGGCAGAGACCATCCTTCAGGGTTTGGTTCATTATCATTGTACCACTCAAGATTGGAAGAACCTTGCTAAAGCTGTTCTCTCTGGCCCTCTGTACATAAAATGGTGTGCTTTCTTTCAGGATGAGTGCCGCCTTCAAGCTGAGAGGAACCAAGCCGCTCAGCCCCCAGTACCAATCACCTTTGGGATGCCCTCAGGCACTGCTGACCAGTTCTCTACCGGTTTTCAGCAGGCCACCATTCCTGATCCATACCGAGATCAAGTACGGGCTTTGGGAATGGCTGCATGGAAAAAGTTAGAGGAGGGCCCCTCTGAACCCCCCATTACAGGATTCACCCAAAAGATTGGTGAGGATTTGGCCACTTTCATAGACAGGGTCGAAAAAAGCCTACAAAGAAAGTTCCCCCCTGGCCCTCTGCGAGACCAGTTTGTAAAAATGCTGGTCTGGAAAGGCATGACAGGTGATCATAAGTTGGCCTGCGCTGGACTCAAGGACTGCTCTATGAGTAAATGGGTGGTAGTCACCCAAGATGTAGGGTCCCCTTCTCATCAGATTAAAGTTATGACATCAGCCCTACAGGCTTCTCGCCATGAGGACATGGCTGCCGTAGAATGTGCCCTTCAACAGGTCTTGGGGAGAAGGGGGCGATCTTGCTTTGGGAGCAGACAAAGAGGGTCATTTTAAAAAAGAATGCCCCAATAGAAAAAGCACCCCAATAACTCCCTTAACCCCTAACTTGCCCCGCACGCCATGTCCTCAGTGCAAAAAGGGATTTCACTGGGCCAGAGATTGCAAATCCAAGTTTAGCCTTCAGGGTGAGTCTTTAAACTTCCCCAGGGGCTATCCCCAGCCCCGTTAAATAAGGGGAAGAAGGTGGTCAAAACACACTGGACCGTGCCTTTGACACCCGGACTTAGACCAAAAATGAACCTAACAGTCGGTGGAAAAACTTTCAAATTTCTCATTGATACTGGGGCTGACCATACTGTGATAAGAAAAGAGGAGGTCCCTCCCTCCTGGCAGTTGGTCCCGGGTCCGCCCTTGCTTGGTGTGGGCGGACAATCAACATCATGGGAAACTGCTAACTGGCAGCCCTGGATTGACCCTGACAATAATCGTGGGGAGGTGCGCCCTCTAGTGGTGTCGGGCCTAACAGCCAACCTCCTGGGTCAGGATATAGTTGGGGAGGCTGAGGCCTATATTACCACTAATCATAGGGCTTTCTGTGAAGATATACTTGACCAGAAAGAATATAAACAGTTTGAGGAAGGAAGGACCTGCCATCCTAACTACAGAGATGATCCTTATTTTGAAAAAATTAGACAAAAACATTCTCAGGTTCACCCCCAATCCTAAGGGCCACTGCTTACCCACCAGTACCTAAGATTCAGTGGGTGCCTGAGGACCCTGTATGGGTTGAGCAGTGGCCTATACCTACCCCTAAACTAAAACAACTTCATATACTCGTTAAACAACAATTGGCTTCAGTACATGTGCAGCCTTCAACAAGTCCTTGGAACTCCCCGGTTTTTGTTATAAAGAAGCCTAATCGCTCTTGGAGAATTTTACATGATTTAAAAATAAATGAAAGAATGATGCCTTTTGGGACCCCCCAGAGAGGGCTCCCTTGGATTCCAGCCATTCCCAACACCCAGTACTTAACCATTATTGATATTAAAGATTGTTTTTTCTCTATTCCATTACATCCAGATGATGTAGAAAAATTTGCGTTCTCCATACCCTCAACAAACTTTCATGGACCAGACCTAAGGTTTGAATGGACCATCTTAACTCAAGGCATGGCTAACAGCTCCCCCATTTGTCAGTATTACATGTCTCATATCTTTTCTTCCTTGATTAATCAACCTAATGTTTTATTCTACATTTATATGGATGATATTATTTTAGGTCATTCCAACCCATCTGATCTCCAAGACCTCACTACTATATGCCTTGCCATTTGACAGGCCCATGATTTTAAAGTGGCTCCAGAAAAGATTCAGACTGCCCCTCCCTTCAAGATTTTGGGTTCCATGTTATTCCTTGATACTGTCTCTTCTGTCAAACCCCAACTCCATATTCAAAAATTCTATACTTTGTCTCAACTCCAAAAGGTGCTGGGGGAAATTAATTGGATAAGGCCCTGTATTCCCATAACTACTGAGGAAATGTCCCCTTTGTTTGACCTCTTAAAGGGCCTTACTCTCTCCTCTCAGATAACCTTGCCCCTCGTCATGAATGAATTCTACATAAGGTACAATGGGCTATAGATGCTGCTACCCTAAAGAGGTTCGATCCTAACCTACCTATTTCCCTCTATATTTTCTCTGGGGAAACATTATGCACTGCACTGTTAGCCCAGGAAGGAGAACCCATCCAATGGATTCACCTCTCCATTGGTGGAGTCCCCAGAGTTTACTCTATAACTAACCAGATTGCAGACTGCATTATCAAGGACAGGGACACCTCTGTCCGATTGTTTGGCACAGAGCCTCATTTCATTGTTACCCCCTAAGGTAACAGACTTCACTTGGCATCAGAGAAATAACAACAGGGTTGCTATGGCCCTCAAGGGGTTTCTGGGTATAATTGATTGTCACTATGGTCCTAATAAATAGATGAACTCCTTCTCTAGGTTGGAATGGAGACCCCCCAGACGTTTTTTTTATCTAAACCCAACCCTGACTTTCTTACCATGTTCACCGATGGGGGATGCTTGGGAGCTTCCCTAATTGTTTACCCTCCCCTAAGGAGGGGAGAAAAGCCTATGCTCATAAAGTCAATCTCCCATGAGGTCAAAGGGTCAGCACAATTCAAAGAACTATTCGCTGTTGTTTTGGCTTTGGACACACTATTCAGGAGCCATTTAACTTATTTTCTGGCAGCCTTTATGTTGTTAACCTGTTACCCAACCTAATTGAGGCCCATATTAGGCTGGACTCCAATATTATAACCCCCTTGATGATTCAAGCCCGCTCCCTACTTAAACAAAGAATTAACCCCATTTTTCTTCAACATTTCAGAGGCCATCAAAGGATTCCTCTCTAAAGGAAACTATTTGCCTGACAAACTGGCCTCCCAGCCTCAATGTAATACAGTCTCAGAAGTTACACGCTTCCACTTATTAACTCATATAAATTGGAGGGGCCTTAAATATAAATATCCCCACATGCCAGGCAAGGACCTTAAAAAAATTGTCTGAACTTGCAAATCCTGTCAGCCTTTCCTCCAGGTACCTCCTCTTCAAACTACAGGAGCCAGTCCTTGAGGGCTATGCCTAATCACCTTTGGCAGATTGATGTTACACACTATTCTCCCTTTAGAAAACTTAAATATATTTTTCTCTCAGTTGATACTTTCTCCCATGCTTGCTGGGCATCAGCACATGCCGGGGAAAAAACTAAACATGCTATTAGCCATATGCTTCAATGCTTTGCCACCCTTGGATTGCCAGATCAAATCAAAACTGATAATGGTCCCTGCTTCGTAGGCAGGACTTTCATAGATTTCCTCCAAACCTGGAAAATCTCACTTTCCACAGGCATCTCATATAACCCGCGGGGCCAGGCCATTGTGGAAAGATATAATCAAACTCTCAAGTCTCAATTACAAAAACAAAAGGGGGAATCCCTACCCCCACACGACCAACTAAAAAAGGCATTATTAACCCTAAATATTTTAAATTTTTCTAAAGAAGATAGACATTTGTCCCCTTTTCAAAAACATTGGACCTCAGCTGTTACCTACAGCTCCATCTGGGTCAAATGGAGGGACCCATTAACTGGGGCCTGAAGGGGACCAAACCCCCTCCTCATAGCAGGGAGAGGATTTGGATGTGTCTTTCCTCAAGAGGAAAAAAGACCTATTTGGGTACCAGCAAGAAACTTAAAATATTTACCCCAACAAGGGGACAATAATAATCAACTCTCCAGGGAGTGTTCCACCCCTGAGAACTGTGCCTCTGTTTCTTCCCCAGGAACAATTGGAGGTGTGGATGCTGCTAGACCCAAATGAAGCCAGAAAAGGTCCAGAAAGATTTACAGAAGAGACAGGACTTCCAAGACAACCCGCTGTGGACTGACTTACATGACTTTTTTCCCTACCTTCTCCCTCCCCTTAAACCCCTCCTTCTTCTTCTTGTTTTTTCCCTACCTCCTCCCTCCCCTTGGACCCCTCCTTCTCCTTCTTATCCTCACTCTCGGGCCCTGTGTAATTAATAAGATTACACAATTCATTCGCCAACAGCTAGAGGCAATTAAACATCAGGTCACAATTAAACTTCATCAGGTCAAAACACCACAGGTTTGCAACTCAAAAGCAATGGCTTTTCCGCTTACTGGCTATCCACCTAGTGTCCCTCCCCCGCCCTCCATCGAACCAATGACAGGTAAGATCTCAGACAGGCTGAGACAACCTAAGACAGGGCGTGGAGTGGAGTTTCAACGGGTTAGAGGCATGGTACTCAGTGACGGGTAAGATTCCCAGAGGGGGACAACCTAAGACAGAGGCCATGCCATCCACCGTTCTTACAAAAACAAAATGGGGAGATGTTGGGTCCTAAGAGGCCCGGTGTGAGGCCTAGTAGTTCTGAGCCTAGCTAGAGTTGAGCGACCTGTCCTTGGCCTACTCCCGCTTGTGAGGCCTAGTGGAACTTTATGAGCCTGACTAGAGTTTAGCGACCTGTCTTTGGAGTGACTCAGCACCGAAACTGCCTCCGCCCAGCTACTGCTGACGTGGTGAAATAATATTGGCCCTTACACCTTTTTCTCATCCTTTTTCCCACCCTCTTTCTCAAAAAAATATATATACCCTCTCATTACAATAAAAGTCGAGTCCCTACTTCAATATGGCTCCGGGCTCAATGTGGTTTTTTTCTCCGGTGTCTTGGGGAAAGGTTTGAGCCGCCGACATCCTTCTTCCCTCTCAGCCTCTAGAGAGAAGTGGCTGGCCCGGCTCTCTCTCTTCTGCTCTACCTGCCAGTGGAGAAGAACCGGCACAGCATAACCTTGGGATGACTGAGATTCCCATGGGACCATGGCCTCAGACACACTAGGCAAATGTTCTATAACTGACCCCTCACCCCTCATTGGAGGATTCAAGCCAGGTTCTCTACTACTAACCTATACCGTCGCCCTCGGGTCTCACTATTTATCCCAGGCTAGCCTTGAACTTGTCATCTTCATGCTTCAGCCTGCTGAGCACCTGGGATGACAGGCCCAAACAACGAGGCCTTGCTCTTGATGTCCTGCCCTTTTCAGTGACATCTATCCAGCACTTCCAAGATTACCAGATACTAGTTGAGGCTAAGGGCCTCATGGGAAGCCTTGCCCATGATGTGGCCCCTTAGACCTTGGCTCCTCACAGATTTGGGACATGAGTTCTAGGATCCTTTTTAATCAAGAGAGAAACTGAGGCTGGAGAGGGCTAAATGAAGTACCTGACAGAAGGAGTAGCAGGATGAGACCCGTCCCCTTAAGGTCCAGGAGAGCATCTGCTTCCAGCTACGAGCTGCCAGAAGTAGGAACTACATTGGGATCTCAATGAAGGGGACTGATGAGCCCTGGAATTATGGGGGACTTTGTGGGGCTTAAGCTGGCTCAGTGATAAAGATAGGATCAGAGAGCTGAGCCAGGCCTTGTGCATTTGTGATATCCTCTGTCACCAGGGGTAGCAGGTTCCACTAAGGAGCTACATGCATTTTCCATTAGTTAGGTTACTGCAGGACAGTGGAAATTTCCAGGTCCCACAGCCTTGGGAAGTACCTACTGTTTGTCATAAGGATCTCCCATAGGTGGCTATTCTTTCCACTCTTGCCTCCTGATACTGAGAGATAAATTGGCCTAGGCCATTTTCAAGGGGTTGTCCCAGGGTCCAAGATGCAGGTGGGGACCTCAGAGCCTGAAGGAGTGGCTCTAAATTGGAACACTCTTGGAAGTGCCTCTGTAGGCCCAGAAGTCTGCCTCAAAGTCTTTGATATTGTTATAGAAGAGGAAGTAGACATGTCCACCTCCACCAGGCTCCAGCTGCCTTCTCCCACACCCGCATAGGTGGACAGGCTGCAGACCCATCCTCAAAACCTAAACAGAAACATCACTGTCCTGGGTAACCAGCCTGTCCCTTGGTCTACAGGCAACATGTCTTCACCCAAGATCACCAAAAGTCCAGTGAAAACTAGAAAGGATTGCTTGAGCATATTTCAGATGTTAACTCAGCTTCTAGGGTCAAAATCAGGCTTCCACTTGGCTCGCTGCGCCACTACACAGTCCCCCATGTTCACTTACTGGAGGCCACTGCCACAGGACACCACCTCCATGGTCAGTCCAAGGGCCTGCAGTGTAGCCAGTTATGGCCATGTCCCATTCAGACATCCCAACCTAAGCTGGTCATTCCTGTCCCCAGCTCTGCCTCCATCCATTATGCTAACAAGTGGCTTTGTTCTGTCCCCTCAGCCCTGGTCCCATCAGTATATCTGTCCCTGTGCTGACGTGTCCGTCCTTATCCATCTCAGCACCCCTGAGCCTCCTGGAGACTGCAGCCCTCCCCTCCTGCACTTCTATCCCCTCAGCTCTTGTCTCTTCCTCAAATTCCTACTTCACTAAAGTGTTTGGCTCTAGTGAGGGGCTGGGAGTGTGACTCAGCAGTAAAGCACCTGCCTAGAATCTCCCAGTGAGACATTGTGGCAGTGGCTCAGCAGTAGAGAGCTTGCGTGGAATACCCCAGTGAGGGGCTGAGGTGTAGCTAAACCTGCTTAGAATTCCCCCATGAGGGGCTGAGGCATGGTAGGGTACTTGATTGACTATTTGTCATCCTGGGCTAGAGTGAGGCCCTAGCTCAAACAAGGGGGCCAGAATAGTATTAGAAAGGATGTGGAAGTTGCTGCTTGATTGTGGGCAATGAGCCCAAGTGGAAGTGAGGCAGGACCTGGGATGGTGTATGCATCCACAGGCTGGTGCCAACTGTGAACATCAAGGCCATCTAGAGAGACATGTCTTCTTCCTACCCCTAGCCCTTTCCCAGCCTCCTGAGAGTGATGTCACAATACTGTGGCTCAACCAGAATGTCCTCAGGGAAATTGTCAACTTACAGGCCGGTCATAGGAGCAGTGCAGAGGTAGCAGTAAAGTTCATTTCCCCCATCTTCTACCTGGCAACAGGGCTGAGGAGGTGGCCAAGGATTGTCCAGCTAGTGAGACCGCCCAGCAACAGGATGGAGGGCCAGGCCAGGTGGAGAGGCCATGGGGGTTCCCCTGATGGTGCTGTGAGAACCAGGCCTTCTGTGGCCCACACCCAGCTCCAGCGCACTGCAATGGAACATGCATCCACATCCACTCAAACACATACATCCCTCCCCCCCCCCAACAAAACCTTGGTGTGGTGTACTCCTGTAACTCCAGTGAAAGATTGAGGTAGTAGGGTCAAGAGTTTAGGGCATTTCTGGACTATATAGAGACTTTCTCAAAACACAAGAGCAAATACAAAGGGGAGGAAGAGATAAATGGAGGAAGGGAAGAAAAGAGGGAATGTGGTAGTTTGAATATATGTCCCCCAATATATTCAGTATTTTATTAGTTTATAGTTTGCATCTGCAATCACCTTGCTAGAGGCAAGGTCACTGGGGGCCCGGTCTTAAGGTGTGGTGATGGGTTTGAGATTCCATTGTAAAGATATACAAATGTGCCTAGCAGGAGTTCCTGAAGTCTGCTGTGTGACCTTTTGGCTGTAGTTTGTTTTTGCTCTGTGTGCTGTGGTGGCTGGTTGGCTTTGTCTTTCTCTCCTTGGCCCTGTGAATACAGGCTGCTTCTCCTGCCTTTATGGAACTTCCCCTGGATCTGTAAGCTTCAATAAATAATATCCCTTCCTCCATAACTGTGCCCGGTCTGGAAGTTCATCTCAGCAAACCTAAAACTGTCTGCAACAGGGAAGGAAAGAAGAAAACAAGGAAAGGAGAAAAAAGAAGGGGAAAGGTAGGAGAAGAACAGAAGGAACAAGTAAAAAGAGGGGTAAGAGATATACTGGAAGAAGGAAGGAATAAATGGAGAAAAAAGGGGAAGGTGAAGAATGGAAAGAAGGAAGGGCAAAAATGGGGAAAGCAGAAGAATGGAAGGAAGGAAGGTAGGAAGGAAGGAAAAGACAAACGGAGGAGAAGAATAGAAGGAGAGAACAAGAGGGATAAGGAGAGAAGAATGGAAAGAAGGAAGGAAAGAGAAGAAAGAAAGGCAGAAAGGAGTGAGGGAGGGAAAGAAGAAGTTAAAAGGGGGAAAGGGAGAAGAATGGCAGGGCGGATGGAGAAAGGGAGGTAAGGAACGAAGGAAGAGGGTGGAAGGAAGGGCAAGGGAAGCAAGGCCAGGCTGCAGAACCCAGGTCTGAGCACAGTCAATCCTTGTGGGTTGACCATAGTGTTGTCAGGCACATGGGGGCCTCGTGGGATCTTCTGACCAGGAGTCACACCATCACACAAGGCCTCCTCATGCTCCAGGAGTCCCTGCATCTGCTCTATGGGTAGTTGGAAGACAAAAGCTTTATGATCTGACAGGTCCCTGCTTCAGTACAGCTGCACCCAGGCATCAGAAACCCTGCATCTGCTCTTTGGGCAGGTGGCAGGGTGGGGGGAAGGGGGCACAAGCTCTGTGAGCTGAACTGCAAAGTCCCTGCTCCAATACAGCTGCACCCCACTCCCTTCTGCAACCCCATGGATGGCTCTACCCTTGGCCCCGCCCCTATCCAGGGGCAGGTGGAACACCCTGTGACATCACAGTGCTACAGCTCAACCTGAACTTTAGGGAAATTGTAAACTCAAAGGTGAGGAGGTGCAAAAGGTGAGGAGGTGCAAAAGGTGAGGAGGTGCAAAAGGTGAGGAGGTGCAAAAGGTGAGGAGGTGCAAAAGGTGAGGGGGTAGCAGCGGAGCTTATTTTCCTGAGCCTCTATCTGGCGAGGTGGTGGTGGAGGCGGTAGCCATGGGGATCTGTGAGCCAGAGCGACCTCTCAGCATCAGATAGGAGGGTCAGGGCTGGGACAGAGGCCACAAGGGCTCCCAAGGTGGCCCACACTCAGCTCCACCATGCCACCCACAAGTGGCATCATCTCGCCATGCCGATATTCTAATCGCAGTGTGCTGATTACAGACATTGCCTTCATTTTCCTGTGGACAGGGACAGAAAGTAAAAAGCAACAATGTTAGGTACTAAATGCTAGAAGGAAAAAGCAGGAAGGAGAATAAAGTCGTGGCTGTGCTAGCCTCTGACATTAACCTAAAAGGCTAAAAACTTGGTTTGTGAGAAATGGATATCCAACTGTGATAGATGGCCCCCAATATAGTCAGTGTTTTATTAGTTTGTAGTTTGCATCTGCAGCTACCTGGCTGGAGGCAGTGTCACTGGGCGGATCTTAAGGTGTGGTGGTGGGTTTGAGATTTCAATCTAAAAATATGCAAAGTGTGCCTAGCTGGAGTTCCTGAAGTGTGCTGTGCTTCTGTGGCTTTTGGCTTCCGGCTTTCTCTCTCTCTTGCCTGGTCCTGTAAGAGCAGGCCAGCTTCTTCTGCCATTACGGAACTTCCCTGGATCTATAAGCTTCAATAAATCCCTCCCTCCATAACTGTGCCTAGTCTGGAAGTTCAGCTCAGTGAACCTGAAGCTGTCTGCTACACCAACACCAACACTAACTGTGATTAACATCAATCGGGAAGGTGTCTTTAAATTTAATTAAAGTTCACTTTAGTTTAAATGATTAACAGATTAAAATGATGCACAGGCAATAGCACCTGAAAGTGACAAAATTAAAATCAAGAAGATTAACAGCAAGTGGATCAAATAGTTTCAATCCCAGCATTTGAAACTTGCAGCCTGATGACTTACAGCTGATTCTTTCAAGTCAGAGATTCAATGTTTCTCTAATAGTGATGACTGGGACTGCTGATCTGCAGTAGAAAGCACAAGTGTTTCATCCTGACACCACAGAAACATTGGTTTTTAGATATAATTCCTAAGAACAGCAACCTATAAAACATAGGTACACTTGGAGCCTTGGAAGATTATGTTCCAGAAACAGATACCTGAAGTCATAGTAAGAATATATAGTCATTTTTCAGCAAAATATCTATAGAATCAGTTAATTGATTAATTTGCACAGTGAAATATTTACAATTAATAAAAAGTGACAAAATTACAGAAATAAACTATGATTAACAGTTGCACAGTGGATCAAATGTTCAATCCCAGGTGCAGCCTGATGATTACAGTGATTTATCGAGTGAGTTTTGTTTTCACAGTGAAGTGGCTCAGAAGGGAAATAGGTGTGTTAGCAGAAAGTGCTTAGTTATGGTCTAGTTTATTTATCTGTTTTATTTTGTGTATCAATGGGTTTTGCTTTTATCATTTTGATTTATTTCATAAATCTTTTTAAAAATTATTTTTATTTATTTGCAAACAGAGATAAAAGACACACACACACACACAGTGAGGGAGGAGAAAGAATGGGCATGGCAGGACTCCAGACCAGATGCATGCACTACTTTCTGGGAAATCGAACCCAGATTTGTAGCCTTTTTAGGCAAGCTTCTTAACCACTGAGCAATCTCTTCAGTCCCTATTTTGTAAATCTTTAGAACATAAATTTAGCGGCTGGAGATATGGCTCAGTGGTTTATGGCCCTTGCTTGCAAGGCCTGACAGGCTGGGTTTGCTTTTCCAATACCAACATAAAGCTGGATGCACAAAGGAGCACATGAAACTGGAATTCATTTGAAGTGGTAAAAGGCTTTGCAAGCAAGTGCCTTTAGCCACAGAGAAGTCTCTCCAACTCTGTCTTTTGGATATTCAGTTGTCCCAGATTTGACCAGTTTGACAGAACATTGCACTGTCACCTCTTGGTTTTATGAGACAATGTGTAGCAATGTAGGTCAGGTTGGCCCTGACTTGAAGTCTTGGACTTCCTGCCTCTGTCTCTTGAAGGCTGGAACTGCAATCTTGTATCACCATACCTAGTTTTCATCTGGTTCTTGATTTGTAAGTTTTTCAAAGCTTTTGTAGTGAATATATATAGTTTTTGTGCTTAAGGGTAGAAAAAACAGTATTTAATGATCCTTTCACAATTTCTTGTGCAACATGAAAACTCTTATGTAGCACTTTAAGATAATTGGCATTAATATGATTTCTAAGTTCAGCATATAAATTGAAATACTAAGTCTAAAAGTGTCTAGGTTTTCATATTAAGATATTTATAATTGTTCTTATTTTGCAGACTTAATAGGGCAGATGTGATATTTATTAGACACTGAGTTTAGATTATGGTTAAGCTCAAAATCCTATAGTTCTTTCCCAATTGTTATTCTTTAGAAAGGTATAAAAGTAAGATCACATGTAATAAGTTTGTACTGACTGATACATCAATTTCTCTGATCATCACTGCAACTAAATTTTTGACAGGAGGCAATTTACGGTAGGAAAGGGCTTATTATCACTTACAATTTCTACACGAAGGGGAAGGTATGGCAGCAGGAGCAGGGCTGGTCACATAGCAGTCATAGTTAGAAAGTAGAGGATAAACGGGAAGTGAGACCGTCCTAGAAAGCCTCAAGGCTCATCTTCCAGTGACCCACTTCCTCCAGCAAGGCTCTACCACCAAGAAAAATGTTCTCAAGGATATACAATTACATGTAAAATAATGCCCCAAAGCACATGGACACTTAGATGAATGAAGGTCATAGTAAAAGTGTTTAACTATGGGAATAAACACAATATATGCAAACAATTTTAAAGGTTAGTAGCAAGGTCATAGTAAAAGTGTTTGGAAGTTGTGATTACAAGTAAGAGTTGTTTTAGGGAATTTGTTTCCATTTCCAAGTTCAGGCTGTTTGCTCAAAGTAGTAGGTAGAAAAATTCAGAGGAAGTTAGAAAAGCAAGATTCCATAAATGTTGCATTTGTGAATAAGAATATATATATCTTGGGCCCAAGATCTTTCACAGGAAGCTTTGCCTTAAAATAACAGTATTGAAGAATTTGTTATTAAAAAAATATCTTACATTGCCTGTTTTAGTTTATTGATCCAGGGTCTATTATAGCTCAGGATGACTTTGAACCAATATCATACTTTCAGCCTCTGAAATGCTGAAATTACACCAGTGAAGTCAGCCCTGTGGCTTAGAAGTGTGGGTGTGGCTTCATTTTCCTATGGTTTCCTGCCATCTGCTGTCATTCATGGCCCGCGGGGTGGGACTAGAAGAGCTGTCCAATGGAATGCAAACAGACTGATCAGGGGGCAGGCTTTTGCTGTCCATGACCTTTGTGTCTGAGCAGACTTCCTGTCCATCACGTTGTAGCTGAGCTAGGATTATTTTTGTCTGGAGTTTGGGTACTTTGGGTCCTAGACTCTGTGGTCTGTGCCATTGTGCTTCAGGGATAGTGGAAGGGAGACATGAAACATTCGGGAATTCCGAAATGGTGAGTGTGACATCTGGATCCAGGGTGGGGAATCTGTAAAAAGTTGATCACAGTGGCACCATGGCTCCATATCATCTGCTCCAGTCTTTCCAGGCAAGAGCACTCCACTGGGGCCTTGGTACAATTCTGGCTCCAGGTGTGGGTCAGGGGCGAGTGTCCCGTCTCTCCATGCAGGCAGACTCTCTGCAGTGCTCTCTGGGCGACTCTGTCCTGGGGAATGTGCAGCCTTTGAGTCTGGGGAGGGAAGTTTAAACCCCAAAGGTTTTTAAAAATAAATTTATTTAGTTTTATTTGAGAGAGACCGGCGGGGTTGGGGGGGGGAGGAAGAGGCAGAGAGAGAATGGGTTCCACAGGCCCTTTTCAGGCACTGTGAACTAACTCCAGATGTATGTGCTCCCTTGTGCCCATGTGCGACATTGTGCACTTTCGTCACTTTTGTGTCTGGCTAAACGTGGAACCTGGAGATTTGAACAAGCATTCTTAAGCTTTGCAGGCAGGGTCCTTGCCTGCTAAGCCATGTCTCCAGCCATTAAACCCTAAAGTTTTTACCACATGTGCCCATGTGTGCTTGTGACCCTCTAGCTTGTAGCCACCTTGGGAGCCCTGGTTCTTTGAGGTAAGAGATCAGCACTTCCCGACCTCTCACCTCCTGAACACGTGGATCTGGTTTCAAGGCTATTGCAACTGGTGTTAGTGTAACTGAACACCTACATCATCTTATATCTGTTCCTGAGTCATCAGGTTCCATCCTATGTCCCAGGTGCTCAGAACTCCATCCATTGTGACCTGAATTTTGTCTCTTTGTTCTGGTGATCTTAGGTGAACCCCACCTTCCTCTGTTCATCAGGAAGGTACGCATCCTGCTATGGGAAGGTAGTCATGCAGTCAGGGACATGTTTTACCCCTCACGCAGAGGTCTAGGAGGGCTTTGAATGGCAGCATGCGGTTAGAAATGAATACTGTTGATCTATATGGGAAGAACATGGGCCTCATGTCCATGGTTTGGGGCCAGGACAGGGTATCTGGTCAGGGTTTGTAGGAGATGACTTGTAGTGTGGGATTGTTTGAGAAGTTCGTTTCATCAGGTACCCTGTCAGCAGCTGAACAGAGGAGACTTTCATCATCCTGTGTGATCATGGCCACCATTTTCCCAGGGCAGCCATTCTTTCCATGTATTTCCTGAAACCTCTTACAACCGCACATGGAGGCACAGCCAAGGGTCAAGGTTATAGATCACCTGTGAAGCTTTGGTTTTGCTTCTGAGTTTGTGTCTTAGTTTGTTACCTCTGAACCTATAATCTCTCTGTCTCTGAATCTCTGTGACTCTGGCTTTGACTGTCCGAATCTAGGCATTTGAATGTGAGCTCCATATTGTACTGTCACTGGCCCATCTGTCTAGTTTCCCTGTGTTTGTCATTGCATGTTCCGTATAAAGCCTTTCCTTCTGGTACTGGGGTCAGTAGGTCATGGGCTGGAATCAAGATTCCCACTTCCTGTCTTGGTGACTGATCTGGCAATTTCCTTGTCAGAGCCATTTGTTCAGGTGTCTGTGTGTTACCTTGGTTGGAGAAGTGTAGTATCGGGAACCATTGGGCACTAGGTAACCAAAAGTGCCTCCATCTTGAGTAGTGACTCCATTGATAAGTTGTCTGTTCTGGGAAGTCACAAGGTCTGCAGTTATCTATTAACCCATGCACAGAGATTGAGGAAGTCGTTATCTTATGGCTTTGGGGCTGGAGCCTTATCCTGTGGAACATCTTATAGCCTTGGGGCTGGGGTCTTATCCTGTTGAAACATAATTATAGAATACCTAAGCTAGTTCCCTGTTCTGCTGTATAAAAGGCACCCTGAGATTAATAAAATTCACAGCTTGATCAGAACTTTGTCTTGCTGTCGGTTCCTTGTGTCTCTTGTCCCTTTCATTTCAGGTTCTCTAGGGTCCTTGCTCCCGTTGAAGCCCCGCTGGCCGGGGCAAATGGCGCCCAATGTGAGAGCTCGAACCCAGGATCGCCTGAAACACCGTCTGCCACCTACCCAATGGGGATCCTGCACTGAGGCCGCCGCGACCCAAAGAGGGGGTTAGACACTGGCCCGCTTGTGATCGCCATGGAGTTGCCTGCCCATGAGACAGATCCGCGTGAACACTCGGATGGTGAGGTAAGATTTTTTTACCATGGGACAAGCATTTACAAAAGAAGACTCTTTTGTGACTGGGCTAAAACAAGCTCTCAAGGTACGAGGAACTAGGGTTAAGAGAAAGGCAAATGAACAGGCCCCGCAGTGGCTGCCTCCCCAGTGAGAAAGTAATCTCTCCACTGACGGTTAGGTGAGATATAATGTAAAGAAAAAACAAACTTTCCATTTCTCCATCAGAGAAAGGCAAAACTATAGGCCCAGTGGCCACCTCCCCACTGAGGAATTAGGCGAGGTGTAATGTAAAGAAAAACAGACTTAAGGTCATCAGCCCTCATGCTCTTTCTTAGCAATGTAACAAGTCCTCAGACTCCTCAGCCAACTAGAACCAGTCATGGTTGGATTGTCCAACTCAGCCTGTAATGCCCAGTATAACAAATCGCTCTGTCAATGCATATTTCAGTATATTGATTCTCTTCTACAAGCTCTGACTAGTACTGGTTGTACCAGGAGTAGTTTACAGAGAAACAGAAATGTAGTGCAATTTCCCTAAGTGGGCTCAGTGTATCTGGCTGTCTCCAGTTATAATGCTATTAAGTCTCCCCTCTTGCCTCAGCTTGCTAACACATGGGGATTCGTATACATTAACCACTAATCTGCAGACAAGTGCCTTTTGTCTCTCCATCTTTTGCCACTGTCTCTAAGTCTTCCATGGTCTGGCATGGAAAGGACTGTTATCCTGAGCTGAGAAAAGAAACATAACTAGCTGGGACTCCATACTTTTGATTAGTCAAGTTGGGATGGAGTATTCAGAGACAACTGTGGATGTAACCGTGATCAAATACAAGCCTAAGTTCCCAAACGCCCCAAACCTCAGGTTAGCTTTCTCACGCCGGCGTGGAGCATAAGTCACTGGTCCTACCAGGCTCCCCACACATCCTGGCGGGAGGCCACCGGACTGTCCTGAGCAGCGGCTCTGGCCTGGCCCGACACTGCCCCTGCCCGGAGCCTCCACCTCGCCACACCTCCAGGCGCTACTTTGTAAAAAAAAAAAAAAAAAAAAAAAGCTACAAACAGCGAGGAGACAGATGGGCGGCTCCTAACTTACTTTAAACTTATCTCCGTTCATTCAGCTTTCTCTAGGTGTGATCTAACCGCTGCTATTCCTGCTCCTACCTCTGGGCGCCTCTCTATGCTCTTAACTGAGTACCCGCTGGGCCCAAAGTATTTACTTTAAAATAAAAAAATAAAAATAAAATAAAAATAAAACAGCTGGGGCAGCATTCTGTATTAAATTCTGCAAGGTAAAAACCCTGTTTTTCTATAAACAAGGAGTCAAGGAGATATGGAGTGTGGCACTTGACTCAATGTATGGAAAGGCATGCTGACTTCAGAAATGCAGAGCTTAGTCCTGCATTGGCTGCCACCATGGAGCAAAAATACAATGGCTTGTCTACTACGAAGCCCCTGCACGACTCTGCATTGCTAATGGAGGCTTCATTATGATGGGAGATATCAGTTGCTAAAGGTCCCTAGTCTCTGAGGATGGATGAGAGACACAAAATGACCCATGTGAGGAGGGAGGATTTCTGGAGGGACACAGGCCTGGCAGGTGTAAAGGAAAGAAAGAAGACATAATTTGTGTGGAAGTGTGAGCACCTTCTGGAGCTGCCCATTGACTGCAGGTTGGAGGTCAGGGACTCAGGAGGAAGTAAGCTATGGAAGGAAGTGAAGTCCAGTGGAGGTGAGGATGAGATGACTGGGAGAGAACCAGTGAGGTGCTGCAGAAAGAGGTCAGAGTCTGAGGCAGCAAGGGGAGACATATGTCCCCAATATATTCAGTATTTTATTAATTTATAGTTTACATCTACAATTGCCTTACTATGACAATGTCACTGGGGCCAATTTAAGGTATACAATAATTTAAAATTCCATTATAAAATATACAAAGTGTGCCAATAAAGAGTCCTGCAGCTGCATTGTGGCTAACTCCAACAATAATTTTGGGTTGCTCTATGTACTATATGACTAATTAATTTTTTCTTCCTCTCTTTTCTAACTCTATAAAGACAGACCACCCTTCTGCCAACATGGAACTTGCTCTAGATCTATAAGCTTCAACATCATGGAAATTACTAACTGTCAGCCCTGGATTGACCCTAACAATACATGGCAAACTTATATCTTTCTTCCTGATTAATCATCCTAATATTTTATTATTATTTTAGGTCATTCCAACCCATCTGATCTCCAAGACCACTGCTAAAATGCATTGCCATTTTACAGGTGGCTCCAAAAAAGATTCAAACTGCCTCCCTTCAAGATTTTGGGCCCAGGTTATTCCTGATACTGTTTCTCCTGTCAAACCTCAACTCCATATTCAAAAATTATACTTTGAAGTTCTTCAACTCCAAAAAAGGTGCTGGGGGAAATTAATTGGATGAGGCCCTGATACCATAACTACTGAGGAACTGTCCCCTTTATTTGACCTCTTTAAAGGGTCTTACTCTTCCTCTCAGATAACCTTGCCCCCTCGTCATAAACAAATTCTACATAAGGTACAACGGGCCATTGATGCTGCTGTCCTAAAGAGGTTTGATCCTAACTTACCTATCTCCCTCTGTATTTTCTGGGGAAACATTATACACTGCGCCTGTTGGCTCCAGGAAGGAGAACCCATCCAATGGATTCACCTCTCCCTTGGTGGAGTCCCAGAGTTTACTCATAACTAACCAAATTACAGACTGCATTATAAAGGCAGGGACACTCTTGTCCGATTGTTTGGCATGGAGCCTCATGTCATTGTCACCCCCTTTAAGGTAACAGACTCACTTGCTTTCAGAAAAACAACAGGGTTGCTATTGCCCCGAGGGGTTTCTGGGTATAATTGATTGTCACTTCATGGTCCTAGAAATGGATGAGCCTCCTCTAGGCTGGAATGGAGACCCCAGACTTTTTTTTTATCTAAACCCAACTCCTGATTTCCTCTCATCAGATTCACTGATGGGGGGCGCTTGGGAGCTTCCTAGTTGTTTACTCCCTCCCATGATGAGAAAAAGTCTATACCCATAAAGTTCATCTCCCATGAGGTCACAGATCAACACATGCTGGGAAAACTAAAGAACTATTTGCTGTCGTTTTGGCTTTGACACTATTCAGGATTGCCATTTAACTTATTTTCTGACAGCCTTTGTTATGTTGTTAACCTGTTACCCAACCTAATTGAGGCCCACATATTAGGACTGACTCAATATTATAACCCCATTAATGATTCAAGCCAGTTCCTTTGTTTAAACAAATTATCCCTGTTTTTTCAATATTCAGAGTTATCAACTTACTAGATTTCTTCACCAAACAAACAACTAAAAAGGCCTTAAGCCTCAATATAATACAGTCTCTAAAGAACACCCCCACATACTAACTTTTCAAAACATTAGACCTTAGCTGTCACCTACAGCTCCATCTGGGTCAAATGGACCTTACCCATTATCTGGAACTTTACAAAGGGGACCAGACCCCTCCTCCACAGCTCACTTCAAACTTGAGGAGCCAATCCTCAAGAGGAAAAAGCCTAATCACCTTTGGCAGATTGACTCTAACTCACTATTCTCCATTTGGAAAACTTAAATATATTTTTCTCTCAGCTGATACTTTCTCCCATGCTTGCTGGGCATGGGCTACGCCCAGGAAAAAACTAAACATGCTATTAGCCATATGCTTCACTGCTTTTTGCCACCCTTGGATTGCCAGATCAAATCAAAACCGATAAGACAACCTGCTTCATAAGCATATGAGCTTTTATAGATTTCCTCCAAACCTGGAAAATCTCATTTCCACAGGCATCCCACTTATCCCTCATGGGGCCAGAAGCCATTGTGGAAGGAATATCATCAAACTCTCTGTCTCAATTACAAAGACAAAGGGGAATCCATACCCACCAACAACTAAAAAGGCAATTATTAACCCTAAATATTTAAAATTTTCTAAAGAAGAAAGACAATGGTCCCCTTTTCAAAAACACTGGACATCAGCTGTTACCTACAGCTCCATCTGGGTCAAATGGAGGGACCCTTAACTGGGGCCTGGAGAGGCAGACCCCCCTCACAGCAGGAGAGGGTTTGGATGTGTCTTTCCTCAGAGGAAAAAGACCCATTTGGGTACCAACAAGAGGGACTTAAAATATTTATCGCTCCAACAAGGGGACAATAACAATCAATCTCCAGGAGTGTTCACACCTGAGAACTGTGCCTCTTTTTCTTCCCAGGAATGATTGAAGGTATGCATGCTGCTAGACCAAAATGGAGCCAAAAAGCTCAGAGAGATTTACAGAAGAAACTGGACCACTAAGACCTCAGAGTGGCCAGTGCTTCATGTGCCTGACTATATTAAAAGAAGCACCAAGAAAAGGCAGGGCCTTTGGCCTGGCTGCCTTTGCTCCTCACTGGTGCATGCACCTACCTTGTTGCAGCTATCCTTCATGGACATCTGAGCCCAGCTTCATCAGCCTTCCAACAAACACTGAAAACCAGAAGTTCCCCAGGATTCCTTTAGGCATCCATGCCAGACTAGGACTGGCTAAGTCATCCAGCCTCATGCTCTTTCTTAGCAGTAACAGAGTCCTCAGACTCCTCAGCTAGCCTAGAGACAGTCATGGTTGGATTGTCCAACTCAGCCTGTAATGCAGTATAACAAATCGCTCTGTCAATGCATATTCAGTATATTGATTCTCTTCTACAGAGCTCTGACTAGTACTGGTTGTGGTACCAGGAGTGGTTACAGAGAAACAGAAATGTAAACATGAATTTTCCTAGTGGGCTCAGTGTATCTGGCTGTTCAGTTGTAATGCGACTAAAGTCTCCCTCTTGCCTCAGCTTGCTAACATGGGGATTCGTATACATTAACCACTAATCTGCAGACAAGTGCCTTTTGTCTCTCCATCTTTGCCACTGTCTCTAAGTCCTCCATGGTCTGGCATGGAAAGGACTGTTGTATCCTGAGCTGAGAAGAAACATAACTAGCTGGGACTCCATACTTTTGATTGGTCAAGTTGGGATGGAGTATTCCAGGAGCAGCTGTGCACAGAGGCCTCATCCCTTCAAGCCCTCTTCTCTGTGATGCACTCCCCCAGTACTGTGTTTGTTTGAAAGAGTGGATATGGTGTAGACCTGGATTCACATCTCACTTCCACACCAGTCTTGGTGGTACCGGCCTATCAACCCACTTTGTGATGAGGTTTAGGAAGGAGGAAGCATTGCAAGTTCTGGACCATCCGGGCTACACAGTGTGTTCAAGGGCAGCCTGCTAACTTAGGCTCCATCTCAAATGAAAGGTAACTGGATAGAGTTCAGTGGTAGTACCTATGATTGACATGAACACTTGTCTCCATTCCCATTCAACTTCTCTGTGTGATCTCAGAGAAGCTAGGTACTCTCTTGAGACTCACTGTGTTCTTCTGGAGAATGGGATGATGACACTCCTGATGATGGGCTATGCTGTAGGGACACAGGAGCCAAGGATAACTAATTGCTCTGGAGGGGTCTGTACTGCTTTAGAGCATACATATGTCCCTTCTGTAACCAACGAGTCAAGGAGATAGGTGGAGTGTGGCACTTGACTCAATGTATGGAAAGGCATGCTGACTTCAGAAATGCAGAGCTTAATCCTACATTGGCTGCCACCATGGGGCAAGCAATACAGTGGCTTGTCTACTACAAGACCCTTGGATACTTTCTGCATTACGCTAATGGAGACTTCAATATGGTGGGAGACATCAGTTGCTAAAGGTCCCTAGTCTCTGAGGATGGATGAGAGACAAAATGACCCATGTGAGGAGGATTTCTGGAGGGACACAAGCCTGGCAGGTGTAAGGGAAAGAAGACACGGTGTGTGGAAGGGTGTGAGCACCTTCTGGAGCTGCCCATTGACTGCAGGTTGGAGGTCAGGGACTCAGGGGGAAGTAAGCTACAGAAGGAAGTGAAGTTCAGTGGAGGTGAGGATAAGATGATTGGGAGAGAACCAGTGAGGTGCTGCAGAAAGAGGTCAGAGTCTGAGGCAGCAAGGGGAGACAGTCTGTAGCAGACAGTACTAAGTGAAGAGAATGGTTTTTGAAGCAGGAGGTTGAGTGAATGTGGTATGAACAAAGCGAAGTGGGGGATATCTGAGCATGGAAGCCAGGTCTGATGGAGGAGAGAAGTTAGAGATCTGGTAGGTGAAGGGCTAGCCATGAGAAAGACAGACAAAAGAAATGAAAGAAAACTAAAGGGTATATGGAAGAAGAAAGGATTCCCTTCAGTTTGGATCTGACTAGTATCTAGTTGTCAAGAATTTCAGCACAATTAGCAATATTTGCTATGAAGTTTGTCAAGAAATTATCCCTTTGTGATATTTCACATATTAAAGTAGTGATGAACCGTGCGTAGATTTTAAGTGTATATGACCTTTGAGTATTGCCTTACTCCTTTTCCAGGTGTAAACATAAAAATTTCTGGCATTCCCCGTAACAAGCTTCTGTGGAAAGATTAGGCAGGACATCTTGGGGCCAGGAAGCCAAAAATGGTGTTTGTGGTTGTATTCCTTAGTAAGCAGAGAGAAGCTGTGACTCTTATATCTCAACCACAGGACAGTGTCTCCTAGCTCCCCACTGTCTATCCCATTTGGGTCCTGGGATCTGCCCTGTTTTGTGGTTTCCAAGATATTTCAAACAGGTTTCTATATAATCTCATGTCTGTCCTTAGAACAATATGTTCTGTTCAGTCTGCCAGCTACTCAGAACTTCCTTCTAGTTGTGCTCTGTGCTCTGTCTTTGGACTCTGGTGTTCTTAGGTAAACCCAATCAGGCTCTGACCCTCAAGAGGCCACAGACTCCGACTAGCCAGGCTCTCTTGAACCTGCATCCCATCAGCAAGTTTCTGCTGCCAGACAGAGGTTCAGGAAGACATCAGGATGTTTAGTGCCACGGTAGCCTGTGAGGCCCCTTGAGGCTGTGCACATTGGGGTACTAGGGAGCAGGACTGTAATATTGGGAGCTGTTGTGTTATCTGTTTGGGCAGGCACTAGAGCTCTTCATACATTCCTTGTGGAGTATGGCGGCAGGGTCAAATGGAGATGGAGACTGCGGCCATAGTACATTTGGGCACAGGAAAGTGTTTTCTCAAGGCACACTAAGGCAAGCTGAACTGAAGAGACTTTTGTCAGACTCTTAAGAGGACCCATTCTTATCTGCTTGAACGTTTCCTAGACTTGGGCGCTGGGAGGCTAAGCCAGGGCTCTTGATCCCACCCAGGCTTCAGCCTCCCTGTGCAGCTCTGTGTGCACCTTTGGGTTTGTGTCTCTGTAAATATCGGAACCTCTGTGATCTCTCTGTTTCTGAATCGTTGTGACTATCTCTTTTCCTGCTCAAAACCAGCTGTTTGAACTTTCCTCTTCTTTTTTCTTATGTCACTGGCCACTCTTTCCCTAGTGTCTCTGGACATCTCATATCCTCTTTCCCAGGAGGCCATTCCATCTGTACCTGGGGGAGTAGGACAGAAGCTGGTGTCAGGATTTCCACTTTCCTGTCATTTGACTTGCTCTTTCCTTCTCAGAACAATTTCTAGCTTCTTCCTCCTCTCTCCTCTTTTTTCTCTCCTCTTTCCTCTCCCCCCTTCTCTGTATGTTTTATTGGGGATAAAACCTAGAGTTAAACATAGATCACATAGATATTTGTGTCTACTTCACAATTTCTGCCACTACACCACATTAAATGTTTTTAACTTTTTAATTCATTTTTATTTATTTGAGGTGGGGGGGAACTGGCACACTAGGGCCTCCAACCACTGAAAATGTGCACCCAACTTATGTGGGTCATGGGAAATTGAACCTGGGTCCTTTGGCTTTATAGGCCAGCTCCTTAACCACTAAGCCACCTCTCTCTCCAGCCCATCTTGCTGGTTTTTTGTTGTTGTTGTTTTTTTTTTTTTTGAGGTAGGGTCTGACTATAGCCCAGGCTGACCTGGAATTTACTCTGTATTCTCAGGGTGGCCTCAAACTCATGGTGATCCTCCTACCTCTGCCTCCTGAGTGGTGGGATTAAAGGCATGCGCCACCAAGCCTGGCTTGTTGTTGTTGTTTTTTGAGGTAAGGTCTCATCCTAGCTCTTTTAACTCCAGGGCTCAACTTTGGCCTCCTGCATGCAATTTCCAGTGAGAAGACTAAATATGAAGTACTGACCATGATTTTCCTTGTGGCGTACTTGTTCTCAGCCAGAGAGCTCGATGGTGGCTGGGAAATCCCAGATGCGTATAGTCAGAGACTTGGAGAAAGAGGTGCAGAGATAGTGAGAAACAGAGGGAAGCAGATAAAAAGAGGCACAGTCACATCATGGTTAGAGGCCAAAGCTCCTAGCACTTCAAGAAGGCATTCACGTTTCCTCCTTCTGCTCCTTCGGGTCTTCTGCTACCTTTGGAAGGTGACAAGCCATCAGCGTTGGGGACATAAAGCAAATGCTTTCTAGTTACAGAGGCTTGGCAGAGGTGTCCTCTTCTTGTCTTCACCATTATTTGGGGTCTCTGCAACATCAAACTTTCAGGATTTTTCTTAAGTTACATCTTAAAAAATATATTTATTTAATTGTGAATGTGTACGTGTGTGTGCGTGCATGCATGTGGAAGTCAGAAGAAAACCTCAAGTTATGAATGTTTCACTCACAGTGAGACAGTCTCTTCTCCCCAAGAGCTTTGGATTCTCCTGGCTCAGCTTCCCATCAGCATAGGCTCACTGGAATCATAGAGGCACAAGCCACACAGCATCCAGCTCTACGTGGTTGCTGGGGAATCAAACCTGGGCCCACAGGCTGTGGATCATTGAGGCGGTCTTGGTATCTGAATGACAGGGTCCACAGTAGACACTTTGGAAATTCATTGTGTGTGGAAACAGGGGCTGCATCCCCATCATGGACGAGCATGCAGCATCACCTTGTTCTTTCTCTCATTGTCACTGTGTCTCTACATATCTGTCACTGTTTCCCTTCTCTTCCCTTCTAACTCCCCACTCTGCTTGTTTGTTGTTTGATTTTTCAGGCAAGATTTTAGTGTACAGCTCAGGCTGGCCTCAAACATACAGTCCTGCCTCAGTCTCCTAAGTGCTTGGTTTTATAGGTGTCCGTCCCCAGCCCTAGCCATGTGTGTACTTTTTTCACTATTTTAGGAAGACTATTTTTTTCTTTGTGTATGTGTTTATGCTGTACGTGTTATGAGTTGTGCACATGTGTGTGGATTGCATTTTTTGAGTTGACTACTTGTATATGTTCATGCCTGTGGAGTCCAGAGGAGATTATTGGGTGTCTCCCCCCACATCACTGACCCTCCAGTGTTTCCTTGAGGTGGAATATCTTACTGGTTCTAAATCTTTCTATTCTGCAAGCGCCAGTGATTCTCCCATCTCTGTTCCCTACAGGACTGGGGATATAGCCATGTGTGACAATGTCCAGCTGTTTATGTGGGTGCTGGGTAATTTAATTGAGCAGCCTCAGCCCCACTCCCCCTCAGTTCCTCATACAAGCAATGGAAGTATTCTCATCCTCTGAGCCATCTCTTCAGCTGATGTCACCTTGTCTGTGTCTTTGACTCTCATCTCTGTGTCTTCCATGTCTCTCTGATACTGAGAAATGTGAAGTCTTGACCAACAAAGGGACTTAGGCTGTAATTCAAGCAGGTGAGAGATTATATTGGGCTTCTGGTTTCCAGGCACAGCGTTATTTAGAGCCTTCACATCTTCCTTTCTCCTTCACTCTCTGTCTAGATTTCCCCTCAGTACTCTGTTAGAGCAAAATAGGTGAGGTGTCCTAGACCTGGGTTCAAATCTCTCCTCCAAGCCAAGCACAGTGGGATAGGCATGTAAATCTCACTTGAGAAGAGTGAAGCAGAAGCATTTATTAAATATTCCAGAGCAGACTGAGATACACACCAAGTTCATAAACAATGTGGGCAATAGAGTGAGTCCCTGTCTCACAAACCACACACCAAACTCCAGGAGGGTAGATGGCTCAGCAGTTAAAGGCACTTGCTTGCAGAGACTTATGGATTAATTCAATGCTCCATTATTCACATAAGGCTGGGGTGGGGGGACTCATGCTTCTGGTGTACATTTCAACAGTAAGAAACCCGGGTGCACCCCCACACACACATGCACTCTCTCACTCTCTCTGTCTCTCCATAAAAAAATTCTTAAGTCATTTATGTTGGGACAGCTCTTTAATCCCAGCACTCAGAAAGGCGCAGAAGGATTGCTGTGAACTTGAGAATGGCCTTGGGCTACACTTTGAATTCCAGGTCATCATGGGCTAGATTGACTGAAATGTGCCTTGAAAAAATCAAAACCCTTTTTAAACTCACAATATAATAAAAGAACAAAATATAGTTCAAATATAGTGGAACACTTGATTGCCATTACTAGGGTCCTGGGTTCCACTCCTTGTAAAGTTATCCCACTATGGTGTCAAAGAATCTGATTTCCTATTGTTACTGAGTTTTCTTTTGACTGGGGAATGGAGCCGTGTAACCCTTTCCTAGCCAGTGTGGTGGGCAAGAGTAAAGAACTGCTTGGATAAGCTCGGGGTTGTTCGAGATCCCAACAGTCCTCCCTTGTGAGATTCTCAAGGCTAGGGGAGGATTATGATGCAGAGCTCGAACCACTGTATGGAGTGGAAGCAGAAGGCAAAGGGTTAGACCCATTGCATCCAAGTCATCTAATGCAGCAACTGCAGCTCCCACTATGATGCCTTCTTTACATAAAAGACCAATTATAGGACACTTTAAGTATGCTGGTGCTCTCCTCACAAATCTGTTTCTTACAGTCTTAGTGAAGGGCACATCTTCTGGATGCTCCCATTGTGGGGTCAAAGATCAGTTCACATGGCAAATCCACTCCAGAATTCCAAGTTCTCTGAGCTTTAAATCCCTACATCAGCATTAAGCCAATGGATATCAGGCACTCGAGCTCATTCACGGCAGGCCATCTTTGGATCCATACATCGGCCAACCAATCAAATAAACTCTTTGCACCTCTTCCAATTGCAGAAACTGCAGTGTTAAATCTAAACTCTCTGCTCAAGGGACCCATTTCAGTAAATTTAGTCTGATCTAATCTTATGTTCTGCCCTCTATCATCCCACACCCTGAAAATCCGTTCCCAGACATTCCCCATGCTTCTGCCTGTACAAGTTAGAAAACTCCTGAAGTTCTTTAGGGTTGTCCCTCACCTCCTCTTGTGTCACACTTTCTAGCTCATCTGTAGGGCCTGCCTAGCCTCATGTCTGGGTATAGGCCTAGAGGAGAAGATTGGTGGGCACTGAGAAGCATCAGCAGCTCCAATTGATTCTTCAGACAAAGAAGGATTAATTCCCTCAGGCAAGGGTGGGGAGGGTAATATTCAGGGTGTGGGGGAGGGAATACAAGTGCTGCTAAGGGAGGGGAGGTCATATTTTCATGCAAAACCACTTCTTCAGAATCTGAGAGTTCCATGTCTCCAGATTCTTCAGCATCTTCCCACACATCCCCATCTCAAGTCATAGGATCCCACTGTTTTCCAGTCAGTGCCCTCACTTTAACAGTCTGCAAATTGAGCCTACCTTGGAAATTAGCCAATCTTATGATGAGATCTTGGTTTTGGTTTTCTGCAATTTGAGCTCTGTTCTGGCTAGAGAGGAGACTCTCCTCCAGGGCACCCTTGGAAACCTTCAGATCATGTATGTAGGTCTTAAGCTTGGGATTTTCCTTTTTAGCTTCTGTTGTTCCCTCAATAGTTTGTCCAGAGAAGCTAGAAGCAACCATCCAGTCTAATCATTTGTCTTACTCTTTCTCAGCTATTCAAACATTTTAAAAACAGTGTCACTAAATTCCTTGCATGACATAGGATCACCAAATACATCTAACAGAGTTCTTTTTTTTAGGTTTTTTTGAGGTAGGGTCTCACTCTAGCCTAGGCTGACCTGAAATTAACTATGTACTCTCAGGGTGACCTTGAACTCATGGCAATCCTCCTACCTCTGCCTCCCAAGTGCTCAGATTAAAGGCGTGTGCCACCACATCCTGCGTCACAGAGTTCTTTAAATAGTTCATACTGAAAGGATTGACCAACATGAGGAACCAGATCCAGAACAGACCAGATTACCAGAGTTAGTCCAGGTTTATTGGCACAGCTCTCAGGTGAGGTTCACGGGTATCGAGTCACGAGGCTGGAGAAGTCACACCTGGAACCCAAGATGGACGTCTTTAAAGGCTTGGGCAGGGGAAGATGACATGTTAGGAGCCAGGGGAAGGCTTGGGAATGGAACTGTTTCAAGGACAGAGGGAGCAGGGGCCTCCTTAAGAGGTCAAAGCTGGGGTATGGGATTGACCGGTGCCTGTCCAGGGATTGCACTGAGGAATGTTGGTCCCTGCTGCTGGCAGATTTGGCAGTGAACAGTCAGCAGGTTTGGTCTGTGGTCGCCATGTGGTCCTTTGTTCTGAGCATGGTCCCACTTAACACATACCATGGACTTTTACTGCCCTTCTTGTTTCCAGTAAAAATGTTCTCCTTATTACCAGTAGGGCCTTTAGTAGCACTGAAGTCGGAAAGCCAACCCCAAATAGCACCAAGTCCACCAGAGAAATCCATCCTTACACTTCTGTTTCTCTAGAACCACTTCTGGTACCACAATCTGTATTAGTTAGGGTTCTCTAGAGGAACAGAACTAATAGAATGAATTACATTAAAAAGGGAATTTATTAGATTAGGTTATGGTAGTTGTAGCCGACAGCTTCAGGTTTGCTGAGATGAACTTCCAGACCAGGCACAGTTATGGAGGAAGGGATATTATTTATTGAAGCTTACAGATCCAGGGGAAGTTCCATAATGACAGAAGTGGCCTGCTCTTACAGGACCTGGCAAGAGAGAGAAAAGCCACCAGCCACACATCACAGCACATTTCAGGAACTCCTACTGGGCACACTTTGCTTATCTTTACAATGGAATCTCAAGCCCACCACCATACCTGAAGATCTGCCCAGTGACATTGCCTCCAGCCAGGTGGCTGCAGATGCAAACAATAAACTAATAAAAGACTGAATATATTGGGGGCCATATATTCAAACTACCACAGTAGTCCAACAGAAGTTGGACTGATAATCCAAGGAACCTGGTAGCTGCTCAGTCCATGTGGCCAGATGCCTCAGCAGTCCCATGTCACTGAAGGCTTGGAGGCTTCCTGAGGAGCTGCTGGTTTTCAATCCACATGGGTCTTCAGTTGGTGCTGGTTTTCAGTCCACACAACTCTGGCAGCCAAGTCAAAGGAAGGGGATCTTTTCTCCAGAGCTTCCTTATATAAAGATTCCATCTGAACAGGGCCACCCACTCTGGGGGAAGGGCTCACTCTGGGGGGGGAAGGACTTCCTCCTTCAGTTTGCCTTCACCCCTTGATTCCTGGACCTGTGAATCTGGGTTACAGGAGAAACAGTGCCATATATAGGATGCTGATTCAGAGCACATATAGCCTGCTGGAGGGCACTCCCCAAGCCCTAAGCCTGGGGATGGTAGTTTTGGCAGAATCACTGCGTGCAGGAAAGGCAAATGCATATCCAGAATAAATGTCTATTCCAGTAAGGACAAAACACTACCCTTTCCATGATGGAAGTGGTCCAATGGTTGGTCACCCTGAGTAATACTACCATACTGGGGACTCAGAGTTGGTCCCTGTTGCTGGCAGATTTGGCAGTCGTCAGTCAGCAGCAACTGTAGCCAGGTCAGCCTTAGTGGAAGTCCATGTTGTTGGGCCCATGCATAACCTGCATCGCTGCCACCATGGCCACCTTGTTCATGGGCCCATTGGGCAATGACAGGGAGGCTGAGGAAAGAGGTTGACCACTATCCACAGAACAGATCAGCTTCTCTACTTGATTATCCAATTGATGGAGAAATAAGGACATTCCACAACAAAAACAGGCTAATGGAATTTATGACATGTATATCAGCTCTACTGAAAATTCTTTTAGGAATCCTTCACACTGAAGAGAAAGCAAAACACAAACAGGAGGAAATAGGGAAAAATAAACCATACTCAAGTAACACTGAAAACATGTGAGTAAAGGGAAAACAGGAAGCACTACAAAACAAGAAGAATGATGAGAATAAATACATATTTTTCAATAATAACTCTTAATTCAGTGGCCTCAATGCCCCAATCAAAAGACACAGGCTTGCAGACTGGATTAAAAGGGAGAATCCTGCTATCTGTTGCCTCCAGGAAACTCATTTCTCAATAAAAGATAGCCACCTTCTTTTGGTGAAAGGATGGAAAACGGTATTTCAAGCAAATGGGCCTAGGAAGCAAGCAGTAGTTGCTATCCTAATATTTGACAGGATAGACTTCTAATCAACATTAGTGAAGAAAGATAAAGAAGGTCATTTTATACTGATTAATGGGACACTCCAACAGGAGGACATTACAATCCTAAGTGTATATGCACCTAACATGGGACTCCCAGTTTCATCAAACAAACACTATTAGACGTAAGGTCAGAGAAAACACGAAACACAGTTATACTGGGTGACTTTAATCCATCACGCTCATGAATTGACAGGTTATCCCAGCAATAAAATAAACAGAGAAACATCTGGATTAAATGATGTCATGGAACAAATGGACCTAACAGATATCTACAAAACATTCCATCCAAATGCTGCAGAATATACATTTTTCTCAGCAGCACATGGACACAAATCAAATCTTAACAAATACAGGAAAATTAAAATAATCCCTTGTACTCTATCTGACTACAAAGGGATTAAAATGCAAATCAGGCACAAGAAAAGCAGAGCATACAGAAATTCATAGAGACTAATCAGTAAGCTATTGAATGATGAATGGGTCATTGAAGAAATTAAAAAGGAAATCAATAACTTCATAGAATCAAATGATGATGAGAATACAACATACCAAAACCTTTGGGACACAATGAAGGCAGTAGTAGGAGGGAAATTTATAGTTCTAGGTGCCTATAATAAGAAATTAGAGAGTTCACAAGTAAACAATTTAATGCTTCATCTTAAGGCCTTGTAAAAGGAAGAGCAAGGCAATCCAAAATCAGTGGATGGGAAGAAATAACAAAGATTAGGGCAGAAATTAATGAAATAGAACCCCCAAAAAAAAATCCAAAGAATCAATGAAACAAAGAGGTGGTTCTTTGAAAGTATAAACAAGATTGGTTAAACCCTTAGCAAATCTGACCAGAAGAAAGAGAGAAGAGACAAAAATTAATAAAATTAGAGATGAAAAAGGCACCATTACAACAGATATGAAAGAAATTCAGAAAATCATAAGGACATACTTTAAGAATATATATGCCTCTAAGTTTGAAAATCTGAAAGAAATGGATGATTTCCTTGATTCATATGACCTACCAAAATTAAATCAAGATGAGATAAGCCATTTAGATAAACCTATAACAAGTACAGAGATCCAAGCGTTTATAAAAATCTCCCAACTAAAAAAGTCCATGCCCAGATGGATTCATTGGTGAATTTTTCCAGACTCTTATAGAAAAACTTAAACCACTGCTTCTCAAACTTTTCCATAGAATAGAAAAGGAAGGAATTCTACTGAATTTCTTCTATGATGCCAGTATCACCCTGATACCAAAACCAGGCAGAGAGAGAACAAAAAAAAAAAAAAAAAAAAAAAAAGAAAGAAAAAAGAAAGAAAGAAAGAAAATTATGGACCAATCTCCCTCATGAACATACATGCAAAAATTCTCAACAGAATATTGCCAAACAGAATACAAGAATATATCAGAAAGATTATTCACCCTGACCAAGTAGGCTTCATCCCAGAGATGTTGGCAAGGATGGTTCAACACATGTGAATCAATAAATGTAATGCATTGTATTTTGTATCATGTATGGATATCAATTTATGGGGGCCAGTTGTGAAGTGTGGTGCTTTGATTCAGGTTTTCTCAATGTAATGACCCCAGCTGATGGAAACTTGGGAATTAATTCCTCCTGGTGGTAGTATATTGGGGGTGGGGGTGGCTCATGGGTATTATAGCCAGTTTCCCCTTGCCAGTGTTTGGCACACTCTCCTGTGGCTATTGTCCAGTTGATGTTGGTCAGGAGATGATGTCTGCCCTCTGCTCATGCCCTTCATTTTCCTGCCATCATGGAGATTTTCCTTGAGCTTGTAAGACAAAATAAACCTTTTTCCTACACCCTGCTCTTGGTCTTGTGATTTCTCCCAGAAATGCAAACCTGACTGTAACATACACACACCTGCACACACACACACACACACACACACACACACACACACACACACACACACACACACACACACACACACACTTTCTAAATGTGGGGGTCATTGCCTAATAATGTTTTTCCACCCAGAAAGGAATTTTCAGTGCAATGCAGGTGGTAGCAACCTCAGGGCCTGAAGAAGAGGTGGTAAGATTCAGAGACAGAAAGGATAGATGGACCAGTGACAGTAGAGACAAAGAGGGGGTGGTAGCCACACACTAGATTTAAACAGTAAAAAAAAAAAAAAAAATTCATAGATTCTCAGGCACAGGAAGACCACAGAAAGTGAGATAAACACATCCAGTGGCACAAACACAGAGGCACACACAGAGCTGCACAGGTGGACTGTGGCTGGGTGGAATCAAGAGCCCTGATACCACTTGCCGTTGCTTTCATCCAGGAAACCCTGGCTTGGCTGGAAATGGGGCCTTGTTGCACAAATTAACAAATGTCGCATCAGTACAGCTAGTAGAGTGCATCCAATGAAACTACCTTTCTGCAACACAGTATGGTTTCAGTGTTCCTATCCATGCTTCATACTCTACAGGGTCTAGATTCACTGGCTCTTGTAACTCTATGGCCCAGGAGACCTTGAAGACTCTGGATGAGTGCCTGGTAGGTGAAAAATGTAGATTGCCCTTGGGTCTGAGCCTGGGTGGCTAGATCTTGTAGCCTCTTGAGTGTCAGGGCCCGATATGGTTCACCTAAGGTCTTTTGATCCCAGAGACAGAGCTTAGTATTGGAGTTTGAGGTTAAGATAGATTCCCTGAGACCAACTACTTCTTGACTCCAATACATTGCTTTAATACCAAAAAAGACAGGTGAAATGTGAAGACATAGAGAGAGACAAAGCTATTGCCTGCTGGAAAAAGCAATAGAAGAGGGAGGGAGGAATGATCCAGGGAAGTAGCAGATGATGCAAGACAGATAGAGACCAGAGAGGGCTTTATGGGAAGAGGAGGGAACTGTGCTATGCGAAAAGGTCCTTGAGTGTTGTGCCAAGGAAGTCCTGGGAGAAGGTGGCATTACCTCCTCTCAGTGCATCGACATCCTTAATTACTACAATGCGAGGTAGTTCCTAAACCCAGAATTTCACTAAGTATTCCCAGGTTACTGGAGAGAGCTCTGGGACGTGTTTACATAGAAAAAGAGCAGAGAGGAAATTTATAGAAAGGAGAAATGGAGGAGGGGAAGACTCTTGGGGTAATGGAGAGTGTAATCAATATAGAAGTCCATATCTGCATTCTTGCGTTATGTTGATGGGGAAGGCTGAGTAGGGTGGGTGCTGGCAGGGATGGTCAGGATGAATCAAGCTGGCAGAGGCCTAGAGAGGGAGCCTATGAAAACAAAACTAAAAATAGTGCTGGGTCTAGGGTCTTTTTCTACTTTCATTATTGGGGACAGGGACTTACTGGCCCAAGGCTGTCTTGGAACCAATGTCAGACTAGAAATCTCAACCTTAGGAACACACTCCCTTAGGAAGGTCAGCTTTATGAGATTATCTGCTTATTTTAATCACCACACTTGTGCTCTGTGCTGGTTTTGATTGAATGTGTATAATGCTCAATTGAATTTTAGAATTTGCTAGCAATTTGCATCACCAAGTGTACTATAATATTGGAATAAAAGGAAAGTCAAAATCTAGTGCCACGTCTGCTGTTTCTATTATAGTATAAGAGCTACACCTGGCACCTTAAACTCCTACACTGAAGATGTATAATGTTGGATTTACGTGGCTAAGAACACTGCAAATAATTAGAAAACCCAAACATCAAATTAACTCAAGATGCAAAAATCTCTACATTATACTACAAGAAACACAAAGAATCAAGAAAATACAATCCCACCAAAAACTATAAACCCATCAGAAATGATCCACAGTTAGACTGTTTTTAGATAAAATATCTGACAAAGATTGCAAAAAAAAAGATTTTACCTATACTCAAGAAATCAAAGGAATCAAACAATAAAACAATGTAACCTGTCTCTCCAGCCCATTTTCTACTTTCGTGTCCATATTCCTGGAGCTTTTGATTGCACTCATCTCCAAAAGATTCCAGTTAGGCATTTCAGATAAGAAAGTGCATGCACTGTTTGTCTTTCTGTGCATAAAGACCTCACTTGGATGAGTTTTCTCCAACCTCATCCATTTTTCTACAGATTTCATTGTTTCATTTTTCCTTACTGCTTAGCATAATCCCATTGTGCATATGTACCACATTATCATTATCCATTCATGTGTTGATGGGCATCTGGGCTGATTCCAGTTCCTAGTTTGTAAACAAATATGGACCAACAAGTATTTATGTGGTGTTGTAGTCAGGTTTGCATTGCTGGAAGAAAATTCCTGACCAAGTGCAGCTTGTGGGGGAGAAAGAGGTTTATTTTGCCTTATATATTTGAGGGGAAGCACCATAATGGCAGGGGGAAATGATGGCATGAGCAGAGGGCAGATATCACCTCCTGACTCCATAGTGAATTCCAGGTCAGCCTGAGGTAGAGTGAGACCCTACCTTGAACCCCCCCTCCCCAAATTGCAAATTCTAGGGCTGGTGAGATGGTTTAGTGGTTAAAGCGTTTGCCTGCAATGCCAAAGGACCCAAGTTTGATTCCCTAGCACCTATGTAAGCCAGCTGCACAGGGTGGTGTATGCATCTGGAGTTTGTTTACAGTGGCTGAAAGCCCTAGTGCACCCATTCTCTATCTATCTATCTGTCTGTCTGTCTGTCTGTCTGTATCTGCCTTTTTCTATCTCTCTGCCAAATAAGTAAAATAAAATGAAAATTTTTAAATGAAAAACAAAACAAACGAATCTTATTTTCTTGAATCACTACAAGTTACAGGTAAGATATTTGTCTTGAGTCTTTGATGATACAGCATATACACCTCCTACTTATTGAATAAGTCTCTGCCAAGATACATTTAGAAAAATGAAGTCCAATTTGCTGTCCTGTCTTTTGTAATCTTTGGTTGAAGAGAAATATCTCATTATAGGAGTTGGTGTCATTTGAAGATATTGCTGTGGACTTCACCTGGCAAGAGTGGCAGGACCTGGATGTTGTTCAGCGAAACCTCTACAGAGATGTGATGTTGGAGAACTACACCAGCCTGATGTTCTTGGGTGAGTTAGGCTTCCCTGAGTCTGTTAATAGTAACTACTTTCCTTTTGGTTGGTAAGTATCGTTATAATTACTAATGTTTACTATTGCTTATATTGTACTCTTTTTTTATTTTAATTTTTATTTTTAGAGAGAGATACAGAGAGAGACAGACAGAGAGAGAGGGGGCGAGGAAGACAGATAGAGATGGGCGTGCTAGCAGTCTCTGTTGTGAACGAAATCCAGATGTGTGCACGCCCTTGTGGTCAAGTGTGGTATTGCACCGTTGAGTCACTTTGCATCTGGCTAAACGTGGGACCTGGAGATTGGAACCGCTGGAGATTGGAACCAGCATTTTTAGGCTTAGGAGGCAGGCACCTTAACTGCTAAGCCATCTCTCCAGCCCTTATATTGTACTCTTAAACTGACATACTTACAGGAACCTATAAAACAGTATGGCTTTGCAGTAATCACATATTTAATGACCAGAGTCTGTCAGATAAGACAATGCTTTTGTGGGGAACACTTAAAAAATCTTGTACTTATTTTGAAATAATAATGTTGGTGTTGCCAGGTGCATAGTAACGTATACTGTGTTATAGAACATAAAAAGTTATTTCTTCTAAATGTACCCAGTTATTCAAACATGCTCATTCTATCCCTTTTCTTCTACTCATTTTCTACACTCTAATTACTTGTTTTATTTTCTATTCTATTATGTAAATGTGGACTTGTAAATATAATGAGAACATGCAGGATTTTTGTTTTTGTGTTTTTTGCATCATTTCTATCCCATGATTTTCTGGGGAGAAGTGATCATTTATTCACTCCAATTATAGAGGGAATTGATAGCCCAAAGGAAAATATCATAAATATACCATGGTGAGTGAGTTTATTGGGATACTTAGAAACCAAAGGCTTCTATGATACACATTTGTGTTACTTAAAAAAATCAAAACCTTACCCAGTTTTTATCTGCTATATACACATCCCCAACTAGAATATCAAGTGGGACATTTATGGCATTTATTTTTGGTTGTTGAGTGTTGATAGTCTGTTACCATAGACTTATGTAACTGTTGGAACATTCCTAATGTCATTGATATGACTGTATTGAAAGTATCTTGGTGGTCAGTAGAGGTGCTTTGATTAAAATGATGACAGTCATTTCAAAACTAGAAGATATAGCATACCACTTTGCATAATGTCTTACAGTTATGTTCATACCAGCCTTTTAAATAAGTTTTCCTTAATTTTTTAAAAATTATTTTATTTATTTTTGGAGAGAGACACAGAGAGACAGACAGAGAGGGAGAGGGAGACAGATAGAGATGGGCGTGCCAGCAGTCTCTCAGCTGCTGTGAATGAAATCCAGATGTGTGTGCCACCTTGTGGTCAAGAGTCGCATTGTGCCCTTGCATCACTTTGCATCTGGCTAAACGTGGGACCTGGAGATTGGAACCCGGTTCTTAGGCTTAGCAGGCAGGTGCCTTAACTGCTAAGCCATCTCTCCAGCCCAAAATATGTTTTCTTTTTATTTGGAGCCAGATCTCAATCTCTCCTTGGTTTTCCTGGAATGCACTCTGTAGCCAAGGCTGGCCTCAAAATCTTAGTGATTCTCCTACCTCATGTTCTCACACGTTGGTGGTAAAGGAGTATGCCACCACACCTTGCTCCATTTCTCCTTAGAGTTTTCTTTATGTATATGGCCCTTTTACCTACAAATAAGGATGTTTTTCTGGTCTCCTTGGTGATTTGTATGGGCTTTTTTATCGCCCTCTTCATATATCTTAGACTAAGACTTTATCTTTTACTTCATTCTTTGAGTTGAACTTAGCTCTTCATGCATTCTGGAAAAGTGCTCTACCACTAAGTTACTTTTCATCACTAGGTCTTCAATAGTGTATTGTAGAAGAGTGATGGATAAGTACATCCTTGTTTTCTTTTTCAGCCCTTAGAGAAAATAATTTCAGTTTTACCCAGTCATTAATATTGAAGCCTTCTGTTATATATAACATTGCTTGTTTCATTACAGTCCTGTGTTAGTTTATGGAGAAATTTTATTTTTCTTTAAATTTTGTGTGTGTGTGTGTGTGTGTGTGTGTGTGTGTGTGTGTGTGTGTGTGTGGGCATTTATGTGTCTTACTAAGTTGTCCTCTTTAGATTATCTTAGTTCCCCCTTACATTGGAGTAAGGCCATTTCATGAGGATCAGACACGTGAAATTTGTGTAGAGCTTTATATATGTGGTTTGGAGCATTAAACTTGGATCTGCAGGCTTTGTAATCGAGGACCTTTAACTTCTGAGCCATATATTGAGGAATTTTCTGAAGATGAGAATGAACTTTGTAAAATTAGTATTAGGTAATTATAGTTTATCATATAGAATCATTGATTTCTACATGTAAATTTTCTTATGGTGATGCTCACATCCCTGCTCTGAGCCATATTTTGTACTATTCATTGTTTTTGCTTGTGTGTGTGCATGAGTGTGTGTGTGTGTGTGTGTGTGTGTGTGTGTGTGTGTGTGCAGTGTTGATATGATGTGTCACATGCATACTCTTTTACCAAGCCTTGTGTATCTTACCCTGTTGCTGTTCAGTTACCTGTAGTGGCCAGAGTGGAACATCAGATGGCCTGACCCATTGTTCTTCCATTTGAAATTATTCTTCTTTTAATATGTATATATTTATTATAATTATTGACTGAGTTGTTTTCAGGGTACATCATTCTAGTAATCCCAATATTTTGCAGTAAAGATTAAGTGAATTGAATATCTCTAGTAATTCTTGTAAAGGTAAGTACTTCATTAAAGGTGTTTAGTTATTCTTTTTTTAAAATTTTTTTATTGACAACCTCTATACTTACATACAAAAAAAGTATATTTCCCTCCCGTCCCCATTTCCTTTAGAACTCCACTCTGTCATATCCCCTCCCACTCTCCATTAGTCTCTCTTTTAATTTGATGTCATCATCTTTTTTATCTATTATGAGGGTCTTGCAAAGGTATTGCTAGGCACTGGAAGGTCATGGATATCGAGGCCAATTTCTGTCTGGGCAGTTGCATTGTAAGGAGTTATACCCTTCCTTTGGCTCTTCCATTCTATCTGCCCCCTCTTCCGCAATGGTCCCTGAGCCTTGGAGGGTGTGATAGAGGTGTTTCAGAGCTGGGAACTCCTCCATCCCTTCTTCTCAGCACTATGTTGCCTTTTGGGTCATCCCAGTGTTCATCGCCATCTGAAAAGGGAAGCTTCTCTAACCAGAAGTGAGAGTAGTGTTAATATGTGAATATCAACATTAAGCATAGTGCTTTCAGGGTAGCTTGGTGGGAATAATATATAGATTTAACCAGACAAGCACAGGCTTTATACCCCTAAGGCTCATGACCTCCCCTGACATAGACTTTTGCTTAGGATTTTCAGTACCAGGGATGTATTCCCTCCCATAGAGAGGGCCTTCAGTCCAATTATGGAGCAGTTGGTTACCCCAAGAGCAGACATGCCACTATTACACCTGTTAAGTCATTGGGCCTGTATGGCCAAACTTGAATATTCAGTGTCCACTGTTTTCACTACTGATGATTTCTATCTCCCATACGGCTGTATGCAGTGCAGCTTTTTTCCAGCTTTCAGTTGGCTGGTCTACAGGGAGGTTTTCTGCTCAGCATCAGCTTGCTTTCTCAGTGACCTTGCCTCTCAGGCAAGAGATGTCTTCAGCAATAGGGTCTTATCATCTGTTTGTCAAGGGAAACCAAAGGCTTTGGCAATAGCTTTTAATGTTTTGGAGACTACTGGGACCTCCTTGAGCAACAACTCACTGGAAGATATCCCATCCCAAGCACTGAAAATTTTCTAGTACCAGTCTACAGCTTCTGGATGTGCCAATATTCAAAAAAGTACATTTATATAAGACTTATTCACAGTGTCTTGAATTTTGGTTGACCCTCCCCTGCCCTTATTTTACTCATTCTCTTCCCATGGCCTTACTTAGGCCATTCCCCTCCCTGTAATCTGTTCTTCTACTTACATATGTGCAATACCAAACACTTAAATCCTTCCCTCTCCTGCCTCCCTTATAGCCTTTTACCAGCTTACTGGTTTCTAGTACCTATTTTTGGTTCCATTTCACACATAAGTCTATACATTTGTAGCTAGGATCCACATATGAGAGAGAACATGTGACATTTGGCTTTCTGAGCCTGGGTTATGTCACGTAATATAATCCTTTCCAGATCCATCCATTTCCCTGCGAATTTCATAATTTCATTTTTCTTTATTGCTGAATAGAACTCCATTGTGTAAATGTACCACATCTTCATTATCCATTCACTTGTGGAGGGACATCTAGGCTGGCTCCATTTCTTAGCCATTGTGACTAGAGCAACCATAAACATGTTTGTCCAAGTATCTCTAAGGTAGTGAGAATAGTCCTCTGGATATAAGCCTAGGAATGCTATAGCTGGATCATATGGTAAATCTATTTTTAGCTGTCTCAAGAACCTCCACACTGATTTCCACAATGGCTGCACTAGATTACATTCCCACCAACAGTGTAGAGGTGTTCTTCTTTTTCAGCATCCACGCCAACACTTATTGTCATTTGTTTTCTTGATAGCAGCCATTCTGACAGGAGTGAAATGGAATCTCAAAGTGGTTTTAATTTGCATTTCCCTGATGGTTAAGGATGTGGAACACTTTTTTAGATGTTTATATGCCATCTGTATTTCTTCTTCTGAGAACTCTCTATTTAGTTCCATAGCCCATTTTTAAACTTGGTTGTGAGATTTATTATTACTCTGTTTTTTGAGTTCTTTGTATATTCTGGATATTAATCTTCCATCAGATGTATAGCTGGCAAAGATTTTCTACCATTCTGTAGGTTGTCTTTTTGCTCTGTTCACAATGTCCTTTGCTGTACAAAAGGTTTGTAATTTCATAAGGTCCCAGTGGTTGATTAGTGGTTTTAATACCTGAACAATTGGGATTATATTCAGAAATTCCTTGCCTATGCCAATATGTTGAAGGGTTTCCCCCACCTTTTCAACTAGCAGTTTCAGAGTTTCAGGTCTGATATTAAGGTCCCTGATCCATTTGGACTTGACTCTTGTGCATGGAGAGAGACAAGGATCTATTTTTAGCCTTTTACATACAGATGTCCAGTTTCCCCAGCACCACTTGTTAAAGAGGCTATCTTTTCTCCAATGAACATTTTTTGGCATTTTTTTCAAAAATCAGGTGACTATAGCTGCCTGGATTAATATTTGGGTCTTCTATTTTGTTCCTTTGATCTACCTGTCTGTCTTTGTGCCAGTACCATGCTGTTTTTGTTACTATGGCTTTGTAATATAACTTAAAATCGGGTACGGTAATACCAGCAGCCTGATTTTTGTTGTGCAAAATTGTTTTGGCTATTCGAGGTTTTTTGTGTTTCCAGATGAATTTTAGGATTTTTTTTTTTTTATTTCTGTGAAGAATGCTATTGGGATTTTAATGGGGATTGCATTAAATATGTAGATTACTTTTGGTAAGATTGACATTTTCACAATATTGATTCTTCCAGTCCAGGAGCATGGGATGTCCTTCCATTTCCTTGTGTCTTCTGCACTACGTTGCTTGAGTTTTTTAAAGTTCTCATTGTAGAGATCTTCACTTCCTTGGTTAAGTTTATTTCAAGGTATTTTATATTTTTTGAGATAATTGTGAATGGGAGAGATTCCCTGATTTCATCCTCTGCACGTTTGTTGTTAGTGTATAGAAAAGCTACTAATTTCTGTGTGTTTATTTTGTATCCTGCTACATTGCTAAAAGTGTTTATCAGCTCTAACAGTTTGCTGGTAGAGTCTTTAGGGTCTGTTATGTATAGAATCATATCGTCTGCAAATAATGATAATTTGATCTCTTCCCTTCTGATTTGTATCCCTTTTATGAGTGTCTCTTGCCTTATTGCTATGGCTAAAACTTCCAGTACTATATTAAATAGTAGTGGGGAAAGTGGACACCCTTGTCTTGTTTCTGAATTTAGAGGAAAAGCTTCAAGTTTTTCCCCATTTAGTATTATGTTGGCTGTAGGTTTGTCATAAATAGCTTTTATTATGTTGAGATATGTTCCTTCTATTCCCAGTTTCTGTAATACTTTCACCATGAAGGGGTGTTGGATTTTGTCAAATGCTTTTTCTGCATCTATTGAGATGACCATGTGATTTTTGTCCTTCAGACGATTTATATGGTTCATTATATTTATGGATTTGCGTATGTTGAACCATCCCTGCATCTCTGCGATACAGCCTACTTTGTCAGGGTGAATATTCTTTCTGATATATTCTTGTATTCTGTTTGCCAGTATTTTGTTGAGAATTTTTGCATGTATGTTCATGAGGGAGATTGGTGTGTAATTTTCATTTTTAGTATATCTTTGTCTGGTTTTAGGATCAGGGTGATGCTGGCTCATTGAAGGATTTCGGTAGAATTCCTTCCTTTTCTATTTTATATCTGCTTGGATCTCTGTAGTTGTTATAGGTCTATTTAAATGATTTATCTCATCGTGATTTAAATTTGGTAGGTCATATGAATCCAGGAAATCATCCATTTCTTTCAGGTTTTGAAACTTAGAGGCATATATATTCTTAAACTGTCTGTATGATTTTATGAATTTCTTTGGTATCTGTTGTGATTTTGCCTTTTTCATCTCTAATTTTATCAATTTTTGTCTCTTCTCGCTTTCTTTTGGTCAGATTTGCTAAGGGTCTGTCAAGCTTGTTTATCCTTTCAAAGAACCAACTCTTTGTTTCATTGTTTTTAAAAATTTTTATTTTAATTTTATTTATTTTTATGTATATTATTCTAGTTTCACATTCATAGTGGTAACTCCATTATCCTCCTCCCTGTCCTCCCTCTTCTATAGGGACCCTCATCAATGGGGAATGTGGTTCACGCATTGTGGGGGTAGTCAAGAGCTATGGGGATAGGCCAAGTCTCTGTGCATAATGCCCCAACTTGTGGCTATAACATTCTCTCTGCCCCCTCTTCCGCTAATTTTCCTGAGCCACATTGGGGTCATTTTAGCTACTTCAATGATGACATTTCGGGAGCCTCTGTGTCTCTGGATATCTGGCTTAGTGGGGCTTTGATGTTCTCTGTGTTTATCTCCTTCAACCTTTTTCTGGTGTCGTGATCAACAAGAGTGCTGAACTCTTGCCCTTCCTCCACATTACAGTGTGGTTTCAGCTGGAGCCATGGTGAAGTGTGATTGGCTGATCCTCCCTTCAGGTTCGTTTTCCATCTGGAAAAAATAAGCAAATTCTCCAACAGAGAGAGAAGTTAGTACTAGATATATGGGATGGCCATAGATAGCTTGCAGGGAATTTTATATGGGTAGGCCCTCTTCTAGCCCACATTTGATGGTATCTTGATTGGAGACTGCTCATTTTTGTACATGGTTTTGACATATTTCCCAGTTCCAGCAATGAGTTCCATTCTACTGAGTGGATCGATTAGCCAAATCACGAGCTGTTGGTTGTCCACCATGGCTGTGTGCCACTACTGCACTTGTTTGAGCATTATGTCAGGTTGTTTCTTGCTGGGTATCTTAGACTGGAAGTTGTTTGGACCGATGTCAGCCATTTTCCCCAAGTTGCTCGTGTAGCACCCTCTGGCACTAGGATAGCTAACTGTCTGGGGACTGACCCTCTTCCAGATTCTGGCCAGGTCTCTCCATGTTTGGTCTCACACACGTATGCTGTCTTCGACAGTAGGGTCTTACCTTTGGTGGGTCATCAAGAACTCTGATAGAAAACTGTCTTTTTGGGAAACCTTGTAGGTGTCTTGGATCTATAGCTCGTTGTGAAAGTTAACCCGTGTTGGTACTGGGAGTTATAAGTCAGCGCCTAGGAAGGTGATGGGAGAAAAAGATAGATAATATAAAAGATAAAGTGAGTATAGAGAGGCGATGGATAGAAAGAGAGAGAGAGGAGGCTATACAGAAATAGAATTAGATGCTATGTAGAGCAGTGATTGTACAATTGAAGGCATAACAAAAACTAGACTAATATCTTCATGAAATGTAGCAGAGATAAAGTTCTACTGTAGTTTTGGAGGTTCTGTATGATTCTTTCTCTAGAACCTCCAGTTGAAGAGAAATCCTCCTGTAGCCTTTTAAGATAGCTTTGTGGCCTTTCTCATTCCTTGGTTGTGAAATGGAATTGTTGTTCTGATTAATTTCTTTAACCAGTTGGCCAAATAAATTGTTATGCTTACTTAAAAAAAAAAAAAAAAAAAAAAAAAAGAGAGAGATAGGGAGAGAGAAGAGAGATTAAAGCAGGAGAAAATTAAAGTTGGTTTTCTCCAGTTTCCCCATGGTTCAGGTGTTCCCTCTGCGGGCCTGCTGAAGGATCAGTGTATTAGCTTGTTGTTCAGAATATAGAGTTTTATGCTATCGGTTCCTTTTGGGTCCCTATTTGTATCCCCCCACCCTTATATTCCCTCCCACCCTCTCGCTCCTTTCCACCATCACCCTCCCTCCATCCCACCCTCCCTATTGTCTGGTCCTCAGAGTGATTATTAGGCTTGGCAGCATCTCGGGTGGATTCAGGTTAGGAGCAACAGATAAACAAGACCATGCGATGATTATCTTTTTGTGATTGGGTGAGCTCACTGAGGATGATCTGTTCCATATTTGATCATTTTTTTTTCAAATTTCATTATTTCTTCTTTCCTTACTGCTACATAGAATTTCATAGTATAGATATATCACATCTTTGTTATCCATTCATCTAATGATGGACATCTGGGTTGATTCCAGCTCTTTGCTATTATGAATTGAGCAGCTATAAACATGGTTAAGCAAATGTCTCTGATCTGAGGCTTGGAGCCTTTAGGGTAAATGCCCAATAAAGTAATAATTGGATCCGTTGGTAGGTCTATGGTCATCCTTTTCAGGAGTCTCCATATAGCTTTCCATAATGGTTGAACCATTTTACATTCCCACCAGCAGTGGAAATTTGTTCCTATTTCTCCACAGCCTAGCCAGCATTTGTTTTCTTCTTCTTCTTCTTTTAAAATATTTTATTTATTTATTTGAGAGAGAGAGACAGAAATAGGCAGGTAGAGAGAGAGAGAATGGGTGCGCCAGGGCCTCCAGCCACTGCAAACGAACTCCAGATGCATGCACCCCCTTGTGCACCTGGCTTACGTGGGTCCTGGAGAATTGAACCTCGAACTGGGGTCCTTAGGCTCCATAGGCAAGCGTTTAACTGCTAAGCCATCTCTCCAGCCCTTCTTCTTTTTTTTAATGTTAGCCATACTTACTGGGGTAAAGTGGAATCTCATAGTTGTTTTAATTTGCATTTCCTTGATGATTAGGGATGTTGAACATTTTCTTAAATGTGCGTTTACTATTTGTATTTCTTTCTCTGAGAACTCCCTGTGCAATTCTCTGCCCAACTTTGTGAGTAGGTTGTTTGATGATTTATTGTTTAGGTTTTGGAGTTCTTTGTAGATTCTAGAAATTAGGCCTCTGTTAGTTGTATAGCTGGTGAAAATTCTCTCCCATTCTGAGATTCCACTGATTGAGTGATTGTTTAATTCCCTGAGCTGCTGGGGTTTTGTTCAGGAGGTCTTTTCCCACTCCTATGTCACAGAAGGTTCCTCCTTTTTTTTTTTTTTTCTTTCAATAGTAGCAGAGTTTCTAGTTTTATATCTAAGTCTTTGATCCATCTGGACTTGATTTTTGTGCATGGTGAGATGTGTGGATCGAGTTTCATTTTCCTGCATATGGTTGTCCAGTTTGCCCAGCACCATTTGCTAAAGATGCTGTCCTTTTCCCATTCTGTATTGGTAGGACCTTTCTCAAATATCAAGTAGCTATAGTTATTTGACCCAAAGTCCGGGTCTTCTATTCTGTTCCATTGGTCTATATTCCTGTTTTTATGACAGTACCATGTTGTTTTTATTACAATGGCTTTGTAGTATAGCTTTAGAACAGGTATGATGATGCCTCCAGAGGTGTTTCTTTTGCTGAGGATATGCTTGGATATCTGTGGCCTTCTGCCTTCCCATATGAATTTGGAGATGTGGTTTTTGTGTTTAAGCTGGTTTTTGTGTTTAAGCTTGTTTATGTGGTGTATTACATTGATTGATTTCCTTATGTTAAACCACCCCTGCATTCCAGGGATGAAGCCTACTTGATCAAGGTGGATAATGCTTTTGATGTACTGTTGAATTCAGTTTGCAAGGATTTTGTTTAGGATCTTTGCATCTATGTTCATCTTGGAAATGGGCCTATAATTTTCCTTTCTTGTGGCATCTCTGCCTGGTTTTGGAACTGTTAAGGGTGATACTAGCTTCATAGAATGGGCCTATAATTTTCCTTTCTTGTGGCATCTCTGCCTGGTTTTGGGGATCTCTCCCTGTTCTCCGATTGTGTGGCACAGTTTGAGAGAAATTTGTGTCAGTTCTTCCATGAAGGTTTGATAGAATTCAGCTGAGAAACCATCTGGTCCTGGACTGTTCTTTTTTGGGCAGGTGTTTGATTACCTCTTCAGTCTCGAAGGGTGTGAGGGGTTTGTTTAGGAGATTAGTCTGCTCTGGGCTTAGCTTTGGTAGGTGGCATGTGTCTAGGAATTGATCCATTTCCTCCATATTCTCTTGTTTTGTGGAGTAGAGGTTTTTGAAATGAATCCTGATAACTCTTCCTATTTCACTCATGTCTGTTGTGATCTCTCCTTTTTTGTTTCTAATTTTCTTGGTTTGAAGTGTTGCTATTTTTCTATTGATCAAAGTGGCCAGGGGTGTATCAATCTTGTTATTTTTTTCAAAGAACCAGCTCTTTGTTTCATCAATTTTCTTAATTGTCCTCTTAGTTTCCAGTTCATTAATTTCTGCTCTGATCTTAATTATTTCTTTCCATCTGTAGCTTTTCCACTTGGCTTCTTCTTGTTTTTCTAATGCCTTTAGGTGGATGGTTAGGTTTTTGAACTGGGATTTCTCTGTTTTTGTTATGAGGGCATTTAGTGCTATGATTTTCCCCCTAAGGACTGCCTTCATTGTCCCATAAGTTTTGGCATGATGTGTTCTCTTCATCATTGGATTCTAGAAACTTTGCAATTTCATTTTTTATTTCATCCACAACCCATTTATTGTTTCAAAGCGTGTTGTTCAGTTTCAGGAGCTGGAGGGATTTCTGGCATACTTTTTGTTGTTAATTTCTAGCATTACAGCATAGTGGTCTGATATCATGCAGGAAATTGTATCAGTTTTGTTGAAAATATGGAGGCAGGCTTTATGGCCTAATATATGGTCTATTTTAGAAAAGGTTCCATGGGCTGCTGGGAAGAATGTGTAATCTGTAGATTTGGGGTGGAATGTTCTGTATATGCCTATTAGGTGTAGTTGCTGTATGTCTTTAGTAGTGAGATGGGTTTCTTGAAGACAGCAGATTGAAGGGTCTAGTTTTCTGACCCACCCTGTTAGCTTATGTCTCTTGATGGGTGAATTAAGGCCATTAATATTCAGGGGAATAACTGATTTAATACCTATACCTGCCATATTATGGTTGATTTTTTTTTTTTTTTTTTTTTGGTTAATGTGAAATGCTTCTTCGGGGCACTTGAGATTGGTTATTTGATTCTGCTGTGTGAAGAATTCCGTGAAGTACTCTCTGTAGGTTTGGTTTTGTGTTCATATATTTGTAAAGATGAGTTTTATCATGGAAAATTTTTCTTTCACCATCTATTATGAGGGATACTTTTGCTGGGTAGAGTAGTTGGGGTTGTAAGCCATGGGTTCTTAGAGTTTGTAGTGTTCCATTCGAGGCCCTTCTGGCTTTTAGGGTTTCCATTGAGAAGTCTGAGGTAATTCTTATGGGGTTTCCTTTATATCTAATGTGTTGTTTCTCCCTGGCTGCTTTTAGGATTTTCTCTTTGTGTTTGACATTTAGAGTCTTAATGATAATGTGTTGTGGAGAATTTCTCCTTTGGCCCAGTCTGTTTGGAGTTCTGCTAGCTTCTTGTAACTTGATCAGATTTTCTCTTGAGAGAGTGGGGAAGTTTTCTTCAATTATTTTGTTGAATAAGCTTTCCATTCCTTTAGTCTGTGTGTCTTCCCCCTCTGGTATGCCCATGATCCTAATGTTTGGACACTTAAGGGTATCCCACATTTTCCTCATGTTCTGTTCACAGTAATTTTTGAACTTGTTGAAGTTTCTGGACTCAGAACTGTTTCTTTTGTTTTGTCCTCCAGTTCTGAGTTTCTATCCTCTACTTGGCTGACTGTATTCTTAAGAGCTTCTATAGAGTTTTGGGTTTGTTCACTTTCATTCATATTTTCTACTGTTTTTTATGTACAGTTTCCACCCCTCTGTCTAGTTCCCTTCTCACGTCATTTTCTGACTTAATGCTTCTTGGAGTTCATCCTTGCATTTTTTTTATGTCTTCATTGAACTTAGCCATCTGGTTATTGAGGACCTCTTTTTTTCACTCTACTTCAGATCATTTAACTGTCTTTGGAACCCTTCCTGGTTCTTTTCTATTAGGTCTAATCTAACAAGGATAACATTCATACAATTATTGGCTCTTTGTTGAGTTTCTGAGAGTTGTGCTATTTGCTTGGCCAGGATTGCATAGCTTGTCTCTTCATTTTGGGGTTCTTATTCTAATGTCTCTTCTGTGTTTTGATTTGAGACAGCCATTGTAGGACTGGATAGTGTAGCTGGATTTACTTGTATCTGGTTTTTCATGCTATTCCTTTTTTGTTGTGGTCTGTGCATCACACTGGTTCAGAGAGCCTAGGATGTGGAATGCTAGCTTGCATTCCTGGGGTGGGTTGGGGTGTTGCACAGTGGTAAGTGTCAGGGTGGTGGCCCCTGGATTTCTGATATGCTGGGATGGGGGACACTGGCCTGATGGCCCGTGTTTCCTATCCAAGGTGGGAAGGAGAGGGGACTGCAGTTGCCATAGTTGGGCTCAGGATGGTAGTGCAGGAACACTCTGCTACTACCCTGATCTCCTGGGGGTGGGGGAGGATGGTGGCATCTGACTGGCAATGCTATTCAGGGAGGCTGGTGAGGCACCTGACCAATGTTGGGGTTGTTGGGGCTCTGGCCAGCAAGTGAGGGATCAGACCAGTAATGGGGTTCAGGCAGGTCCAGTAGGACCTGAGTAGCAGTGGCGTGTCGAGCTCTGGCCGGCGAAGGATGGACCTGATCAGTGATAGGGCTCAGGCATGCCTGGTGGGGCCTGATGCGGCTCAGGCAGTCCCAGCTAGACCTGACCCGTGATGTTGCTTGGGGCTCTAGCTGTTGAGGGAAAGATCAGAGCAGCAAAGCAGCTCACACCAGCTCAGTGGACTCTGCCTTGTGATGGCACAGGGAATGGGTGGGACCTGACCCACGCTGTGGCTCCATAGGTCCCAGGCAGGTGATGTGGCTCCACAGGCCCAGGGCATCTGCCTGCGATGGTGCACAGAGGCTCTGGCTGGGGAGCCAGAAGTGGAATGAATATGTCTTGCTCAGCGGATCCACAGACCCAAGCACCTGGGTGCAATGGCATGCTCAGGGGCTCTGGCGGGGGAGCAGGAAGTGGGACCAATCTGTGTTGCTCAGCAGCTCCTCAGACCCAGGCACCTGACTGCAATGGTATGCGCAGGGGCTCTGACCAGGGAGCAGGAAGTGGGACGAATCTATTGCTCAGCAGATCCACAGACCTAGGCACCTAACTGCAATGGTGTGCTCAGGGGCTCTGGCCAGGGAGTGGGAAGTGGGACGAATCTGTAGCGCTCAGAAGATCCACAGACCCAGGCACCTGACTGCAATGGCATGCACAGGGGCTCTGGCCGGGGAGCGGGAAGTGGGACGAATCTGTCTTACTTGGCGGATCCACAGAACCAGGCACCTAACTGCATTGGCGCACGCAGGGGCTCTGGCCAGGGAGCGGGAAGTGGGACGAATCTGTCTCTCTCAGTGGATCCACAGACCTGGGGACCTGGCTACAATGGTGCTCCGGTTCTGGCTGGTCAGGGGCCTAAGCCAGGTCCAGTGGGACCTGTCAGGCAGTGGTGCATGTCGAGAGCATGGGAATCAGTGGATTCCTTATTTTGCACATCCACCCCCTCTGTCTGGAAGCATGCAGGAGCCAGTAAACCCTTGAAAAGGGTCCCTTTAACCTTAAGTGTTCTTCTCTTTACTTCCCTGTGAAGTGAGGCAAGGTTAGGCAGCCGCCATCTTCACATTGATGTTTTTGATTGTTTTTTTGGTTTTCCATTTCATTAATTTCTGCCCTAACCTTTATTATTTCTTACCATCTACTGGTTTTTGGTTTGCCTTGTTCTTCTCCTTCCAAAGCCTTAAGGTAAAGCACTCTCTAATTTCTTAATATAGGCACTTAGAGCTATAAATTTCCCTCGTAGGACTGCCTTCATTGTGTCCCAAAGGTTTTGGTATGTTGTATTTTCATCATCTTTTTGATTCTATGAATTTCTTCATTTCCTTTTTAGTTTCTCCAATGAACCATACATCATTCAATAATGTACTGCTTAGGCTCCAGGAATTTCTGTACGCTCTGTAGTTTTTCTTGTTGCTAATTGGAAGTTTAATCCCATTGTGCTCAGATAGCATACAAGGGATATTTCAGCTTTCCTGCATTTGTGAAGATTTGATTTGTGTCCTATTATATGGTCTATTTTAGAGAATGTTCCACGTGCTGCTGAGAAAAATGGATATTCTGTAGCACTTGGATGGAATGTTCTATATATATATATATATATATATATATATATATATATATATATATATATATATATATCTGTTACGTCCATTTGTTCCATGACATCATGTAATGCAGATGTCTCTCTGTTTATTTTTTGCTGAGTAGACCTGTCAAGTGGTGAGTGTCACTCACTACTATTGTGTTAGGAGTTATCTCTGACCTTAAGTCAAATAGTGTTTGTTTGATGAACCTGGGAGCCCCCATGTTAGAAGCATATATGTTTAGGATTGTGATGTCCTCCTGTTGAAGTGTTCCTTTAATCAGTATAAAGTGACCTTCTTTATCTTTCCTCACTAATGTTGGTTTGAAGTCTTTCCTGTCAGAAATTAGGATAGCAACCCCTTCTTCTTCCCTAGGCACATTTGCTTGAAATACCTTTTTCCAACCTTTAACACTAAGGTTCTATCTTTTATTGAGAGGTGAGTTTCCTGGGACAACAGATAGTAGGATCCTGCTTTTTAATCCAGTCTGCAAGTCTGTGTCTTTTGTTTGGGGCATTGAGGCCATTGATATTAACAGTTATTATTGTAAGATATGTATTTATTCTCACCATTTTTCTTCTTTTGTAGTTCTTCCTGGTTTTTACTTTACCTACTTGTTTTAACTGGTATTCGAGTACGGTTTATTTTTTCCTATTTCCTGCAGTGTGTGTTTTGCTTTATCTTCAGCATGAATGATTCCTACAAGTATTTTCTGTAGAGCTGGTTTAGTTGCCATAAATTCTTTAGCCTGTCTTTCTTGTGGAATGTCCTACTCCATCAATTTGGATAGATAGCTTTGCAGGATAAAGTAATCTTGGTTTACAGTTTTTATCTTTCAGAACTTGGAATACATCACTCCAGGCCCTTCTGGCTTTTAAAGTTTGTTTTGAATAATCTGATGTGATCCTGATGGGTTTCCCTTTGAAGGTCACTTGCTTTTTCTCACTAGCTGCTTTCAATATATTTTCTTTGGTTTGCATGTTTAGTAGTTTAATTATAACATGGCCAAAAGAGGATCTGTCTAGGTTTTGTCTGTTTGGTGTTCTACATGCTTCTTGTGTCTGCATTGGCATTTCTTTCCCAATTTGGGGAAAATTTTCTTCTATGATTTTGTGAAAAACACCTACTAAGCCTCTGGATTGAAATTCTTCCCCTTCTGCTATACCTTGAATTCTTATGTTTGATCTTTTCATAGTGTCCCGCATGTCTTGGAATTCCCACTCATACCTTTCTATTAGCTTGTCTTTCTCTTTGGTGGACTGTATTAGGTCTGCCATCTGGTCTTCTAGTTTAGATATTCTGTCCTCTCCTTCATCTATTCTACTGGTGAGACATTCCACAGAGATTTTTATTTCACTGACTGTGTTCTTCAGAGCTAGGATTTCAGCCTGGTGTTTCTTCAGTATTTCTATTTCCTTATTCATGTCCTCTAATGACCTTTTTATTTCATTAAGCTGTTTTTCTGTATTCTCTTTCAAGAGTTTGTTTTCTTCTTTAATTCCTTTGTTTTCTTGTCGGATTCCTTTCATTTCTGCTTTTATTTCTTTTTTCATTTCTTTGAGTATAGATATCATCATTCTTTTGAAATCTTTGTTAGGAATTTCATCTAAACAGTCTCATTGGTGAACAATTCTGATGGATTTGTAATTTCTGGTGGGATTGCATTGTCTTGATTCTTTGTGTTTGTTGTATTATAATGTAGTGATTTTTGCATCCTGGATTGATGTGATGCTTGCAGCAATATTCAACACCCCATATTTAGTTTATGTGAAAATGGTAAGGCAAACCACAAACATGTAACCCATAACCTACCCTGACCTGGAAAGGGAGATTAGCACTTCCATTGCAGGCCTGTGTATCTCTCTCTTTTTTTTTCTCAGCCAGGCTTGTTACCTTTTGGTGTGGCTTCCAAACTCACCAATGCTGAGTGCCCACCTCATTCCCTGAGCTGTAGAGTTTGGCTCAGCTGTGCTGGATGCAATGCTGGTGATGTGGTGCAGAGCTTCAGCTTGCTTCAGCTGGATATGCTGCTGCTAGTTGCTGAATGCTGGCAGATCACCATGGTTCTGACTGGTGGGGGATGGAAGAATTCAGGAAGCCTGTAGTTGCTCACACTTCTCCTGTATCTCTTTCAGTAGCTCAGCAGAATTTTTTTTCGATTTCTGGGCTCCGGGAGGAGACTGATGAGGTTGGAAAGTCCCCATTTTTGGGCTGCGGCAGCAACAGCAGCAGCAGCAGTTCAGTGGTTCTGGGCAGCGGCTTGGAGCTGCTGTGAAGCAGACTGCCATGGGTTGGGACACAAGCTCCACAGTGGGATTCTGGCCGTTCTCTCCTTTTCCAGTGTTTCCCAGAAAAAAATATTCTGCTCTTTTCCAAAGAAGAGTGTAGGTTTGCTTAAATCCCTCCCTGATCTGGTTTGGTATGGCTCCTATGCTGCCATCTTACCAGGAACTGTTTAGTTATTCTTAAAGAACAGTTCTCTTCCAATCATAAAGTTGCCTACAGTCTTGGAGCACTTAACTATGTAGCAGGTGCTATGTTAGGTGCAGCATATGAGGTGCTCACTTAATATGCACAGCTTCTTTAGGCAGAGTGAACTCTTACTATCTGCATCTTACAGATGAGAGAAACAAGGCTTAGGAGATGCATTACTTGCCCAAGGTTGGGTCATTAGTTGTATAACTGGGTTCCACCTAACAGCTTCTGCAGTTTTTGTTTGTTTCTTTCTTTTAAGAATTTTTTTTATTAGAGATACAGAGGGAGGGAGAGAGAGAATGTGCCAGGACTTCCAGCCACTGCAAATGAACTCTCCAGCACCATAATGTGCCATGTGGGACCTAGAGTATTGAACCTGGGTCCTTTGGCAGTCTTTAATTATTATTCTCCAATCTCTTTTAGTTTCTGCAGCATAACCTTCTTGAGTCTAAAATTGGGAAAATATCTTACAGTTTTGAAGATTAACACACCATCAACACATTGATTTTCAATAGATTATCATCTTGATAGTTATTTCTGATATGAGAGAGAAAGATGACTAATGTAATTTTATGAATGAGTTTGCTTCAGAGCATTTCATTTGTGAGTTTATATATACAGTTTGTTCAAGAGTCTCTCAAAATACTATGTGTAACAGCATCTCCATGTAACATTTTTAATAAGTAGAAAACTTTGTGTGGATACATCATGTGGTGGTTTAATGATTTCCCTTATACCTGCCCTGACTCCACTGAGGGCCTTACCAAGTGAGATTGCTGGTATTCACCATGGACTTGTGTAGAGAGCTGCGAGGTGCCGCGCCTTAAAGATGGCGCTGGCTTCCGCCTTCCGCCTTCCTGATGGCGAGTGCTCTCCTGGATAAACAAGTCCTTATTTGGCTTGGGCCGTGATCTAGGCTTGCTTCCGCATATGTGGACCTATCTGCATTCACCACGTGGCACACCAGGGTTGGCTGTTCAAAGGCTTCTTAAGCTTTGGGCGGGCTTGTCCCGGGGTCAGTCAGTCAGTCAGTCAGTCAGTCAGAAGATTGTTCAAGGTTCCTGAATAAACTGCTGAAAGAAGAGTCCGAGTGTTGCGTCTTCCTTGCTGGTCGAGGTGGTCGCGACAAGTGGTGGCCCGTACGGGGACTCAGAACTTGAAGCAGTCAGGGCAGCTAGCTGGTAAGTTCCAGATAAGTGGACAAAAGGGGTAAAGGCAAGTTCTCCAGTAGAGAGACGATAAGGTCCCATAGCAAAATGGGCAATACATCTTCCAGTATTAGGGTTAAAAGGCGCCACAATAAGGTTTCCTTAGAGGAAACGCAGTGAGAAGATTTCTTAAGAATGATAGCCGGCCAATTAATGTATATTTGTTCGTGTGTCTTATTAGTGTATAAAAGTTGGTTAACCTCATGTGGTGTATTTGTGTTGTAGTGTGTCTAGTCATATTACATAGGGCAAACGAGAATGATTCAGAAGCAGTTAAAAAAAAATTTTTAGAGGAGGTGAGAGAAGAGCGCTCGAGTAAAACATCTAAAAGAAAAAGTAAGGTTCCTGAATAAACTGCTGAAAGAAGAGTCCGAAGAGGGACTCAGAACTTTCTGCAGTCAGGGCAGTGCACTGGTAAGTTCCCAGGTAAGGTGGGAATCCGCGACAAAAGTGGGAATTTTGCTCCTCTCGGTAGAAAAAGAGGGGGCAGGAAGGAATCCGCGACAAAAGCGGGGATTTTGCTCCTCTCGGTAGAAAAAGAGGGAGCAGGAAGGGTTCGTGGTGTAGCAGACCGAAAGTATTTTTGCAAATGTAGCCATGGGCGCTTCTCACCCAATTTTTTTGGCTCTGAATGAGCTGCACTAAAAGTTTTAAAAGAATCTTTTCCAAGTGTAGCCATGGGCGCTTCTCACTCGCACCCAATTTTTTTGGCTCTGAATGAGCTGCTTCGTTCAAAAAACTTAAAGATAAAGGGGAGTACCCTGGAGAGGTTCCTGGAGGAATGTGATGCCATAGCCCCTTGGTTTGCGTGCTCTGGAAGTCTTACAATCCCTTCATGGGAAAATTTGGGCGAAGATCTTGATTTTGCAGCAGACCAAGGCATGCTTAAGGGCGGGGTAAGATCGATCTGGAGGTTAGTGAGGAACTGCCTCGAGGAAGAAAGGTAGGAACAGGCAAACAGTGAAAAAGAGGCAAAAACAAAGAACAACTTATATCCAACACTTGAGCTAGAAGATTCAGAGTCTACGGATTCTAAAGAAGGGCTGCAGGCTCTCATAAAACAAATGAAAAGATCAAAAAAAAAAAGGGAAAAAAAGAGAGAGAGGGGGAATCCCGGGAAAAAAGCCGGGTGTGGTGGCTCAGGCCATCCCAGCACATGGTAGGCAGAGCAGGACTGCCACAAGCCTGGTCTACATAGTGAGTTCCAGGGCAGCCAGGACTACACAGTGAGACCCTGTCACATATATATATATATATATATATATATATATATATATATATATATATATATATATATATATATATATATATATTTCTTTGCTTTGCCCAATGCCATCCTCAATCCTTTGCAGTGTGAATGTTGTTAAAAGACCTTGGATTATGGGGACGTATGAACATCATTGGAATTGATAAAAACTATGGGGACCTTTAAATTTGCATGAATGCATTACATTTTACATCATATACGGTTATCAGTTTACGGGGGCCAGGGACAGAATGTGGTGGTTTGATTCAGGTGTCCCCATAAACTTCAAGTGTTCTGAATGCTAGGTTCCCAGCTGATGGCAATTTGGGAATTAACACCTCCTGAGGCAGAGTATGTTCCCAGCTGATGGCAATTTGGGAATTAGCACCTCCTGGAGGCAGTATTGTTGGGGCGGGCTTATGGGTATTATAACCAGCTTCCCCTTGCCAGTTTTGGCACACTCTCCTGTTGCTGTTGTCCACCTTATGTTGACCAGAGGGTGATGTCCACCCTCTGCTCATGCCATCGTTTTTCCTGCCATCATGGAGTGTTTGGGGATCCTGAGCCAGCTATGCCTTTGATTAAACAACTTGTTTATGAACAATGCACCAAAGAATCAGGGTGATTTCTCCCATAAGAGTAAAGGCTTGAGGTATGGATGAAAGCCTGCAGAGAGTTGGGAGGGCCATTGACCAATTCTGGAGCTTTAGCTCCGTGGTTCAGCATTAACTCAATGGATATAAATTATACTAGGGCTAAATTTATCCAGTAGGCCATCTTGTTTTCTATTACAGAATTGCCAGCCAATTGAAGATACTCTTGGCAGAATTGAGAAACTGCAGTGTTAAATATAAAATTCTGCTCATGGACCCATTTCTAAATTTGCCTGATCTAATCTTTGTCATCTTGGCTGATCCATTCCCAAACATTCCCCATGCTTCTGCATCCGCTATGAATCATCTGGAAGGAATCACCTCCTCTTGGGCGGGTTTGGGTGCTAGCCTTATTAGCAGGCCTTCTGTTACACTGAGGTCTCTCTCCAATTTTTCTTGAGGTGAAGGATTAAATCAGGGTCAGGAAACGGGATGCAGCTATGATCATTCAAGTGTTTACTGCCATAGAGGCTGCACAGTCCCCTAAGTCTGGCTGGCTACAAAACAGTTAATCTTCTTTCTGCTCAGGTTCAGTGTCCCCAGATTCACTCTGGGTTTCCCCCATAAAACCCAGAGAAGAGCATGTTTGATTGCATGCCCCGGGTTGAACCCCAGATCCCTACCTCTGAGAAAAAGGCATCAGGGTTAAAAATAGCATCATCAGAGATCAGTTTTCTACAATTTACCTGTGGCTTGTTTTAAAACAGAAAAGGGGGAACTGTAGAGAGCTGCAGGTACCGCGCCTTAAAGATGGCGCTGGCTTCCGCCTTCCGCCTTCCCGATGGCGCAGTGCTCTCCTGGATAAACAAGTCCTTATTTGGCTTGGGCCGTGATCTAGGCTTGCTTCGAGATATGTGGACCTATCTGCATTCACCAAATGGCACACCAGGGTTGGCTGTTCAAAGGCTTTTAAGCTTTGGGCGGGCTTGTCAAAGCCAAAGTCAGTCAGTCAGTCAGTCAGAAGATTGTTCAAGGGTGGCATAATCTGGAGTTTGAAGAGTCTGAAAGCCCTGGTGCCTTCCTTGCTCTCTTTCTGTATCTGTCTCAGACTTATCTCTCTACAAATAAATGAAATAAAATGAAAATTTTAAAACAAAAAACAAAACAAACGAATCTTATTTTCTTGAATCATTGTGGTTTTAAGATGTTTTTCCAGTCGTTTATGATTCAGCATATCTACCTCCTGCTTATTGAATAAGGTGTGCTTTATACATATAGAAGTGTTGAGCTTTTTGCTGTTCTGTCATTTGTAGTCTTTGGTGCAAGAGAATTATCTCATTATGTCGTTGGTGTCATTTGAAGACATTGCTGTGGTTTGCCAGGACCTATGTTGCTCAGCGAAACCTCTACAGGAAGTAGAGCTCTTGCTCATCTCACCAGATGTGATGTTGGAGAACACCTGGGCCTGATGTTCTGTGGTGAGTTAAGGTTCAGTCTGACAAAAGTAACTACTGTCCTTTTTGTTGGTAGATCTTTATTGTTCTAATGTTTCTATTGCTTATATTGTACTCTTTTTAATAAAATTTTTTGTCCAATGGAGAATGACAGAGAGAATAGGTAAAGGGGGTTAAGGATTGTTAATTTATAGAGATTTTGATCAATGTCTCTCACTTTTGGCCAAAGTCTAGTGGGAACTTTTGGTCAAGGGTCCAAAATCTTATTGTCACTTTGCATCTGTCTAAACATAGGATCTCCAACTATGAACTCCTTCCACTGAACCAGCATTTTTAGACAACCATAGAGGTATTTTTAACTGACTAAGCCATCTATCCAGCCTTATATTGCACTCCTAAAATGACATCTTCTTAGGTTGGTATAGAACATATAGCTGGTTCTCCTGCTTACTCACAACATTGTTAGCTATTTTGCCTCAGCAGCTCAGACAGTGTTTTTCAGCAGTATACATGCTAAAAATCTGGGTAGTTATTTTGAAATAATAAGTTGGTGTTTTGATGTTCTGCATTCACACTTTGTTACAGTCTTTAAAAAAGTTATTTCTTCTCTTTGCCCTCCAGTTATTCAAACATGTTCATTCAGAAACTTTTCTCTACTCATTTTGGGGACTTAATGAGTTGTTTTATCAACATTTTATTATGTAAATATGGACCAATATCTATAATGAGACATCCATGATTTTTGTTTTTGTGTTTTTGTCCCATTTCTGTCCATGACTTGTCTGGGGAGAATGATCATTTATTCTATTGAGGGTTTTATTTTTTAGTTTGATAGCCCCAGGAAAAATCATAAATATACCATGGTGAATGAGTTTTTGGAAACCTAGAAATCAAAAACTTCTATGACACACATTTGTGTTACTTAAAAAAATCCAAACCATCCCAGTTTTTATCTGTTATCTACAGTTCCCAACTAGAATATCAATGGGAACTGAATCCCCTTGCCAGTATTTGACACATTTTCCTGTTCCTCTTCTCCACCTGATGTCCACCCTCTGCTCATGCCAGAGATTTCCCCTGCTGTCATGGAACTTCTGTTGAGTCTGTAAGCCAAAATAAACCTTTTTTCCCCAATATGCCTGCCAACAATGTAACCCTTACTGCTACATGGGAATTCAAAGATTTTTTTTAGTCTCTACACCCAGCATGACCTGCATGGTCCTGCAGTTCCCAGTGGATCTGGAAAATTGAACTCAGGGTCCTTCAGGACCACTTCCTTATATAGGAAAAACACTTACCTGCTGAGCCATCATTCTAGTTATAGAGTGTAATATTTTTATGTGCTATTCTCCTCCTTGATTTTCTATTACATTCATGAATATTTTCACCTGTATTCATTGAGTGTTACTGGGTCTGGACTGTGGATGTCTTTTCTGTGTAAAATCAGTTTAATGCTGATCTATGAGTTTACAACTGAGAACTTGCCAGGTCCTGTACTGAGTGTTCTTGTATAACTAGCTTTTCATTTTGCTCTTGAATTTGCTGTTCCAATGTGTTCAGATTCTTGTGAGAAAATTATTTCACTATTTGTATTTCATTTGTTTTTCTCTGAAATATGTACATTCACTTACTTAAGGGCAATTCTTATAAAACCAAAGGCCCTTCCTTCCTTATTTTTTTTCCAATTTCTTAATTTTCATGAGCTATTTTTAAAGAGTCTTGTGATTTTTGTCTCTTTAATTTTGTTGTGAATACTCTTTGTTGTTTTACTTTTTATTCATTTATTTTTACTTTTCTCCCACAATCTTTCTCTTGTTGTATTTAATGACCATTCTCTCTGCGTTCCACTTATCATAAATGTCATTTGTTGTCTTTCTAGTTACATTATTTTCCCCTTCCCTTATTCTCTATTTATTTTATTAAAATCCTTGTTTTAAGCTGGGTGCTGTGGCACACAATACTTGTCCTATATTGTGAGAGGCTGAGGTATATGTATATCCATGAGTATGAGGACAGCCTGGGGATACAGCATGCGTTCTTGGTCAACCTGGGCTAGAGTGAGTCCAAATCTTGTAAGAATCAGCAGCAACAACAACAAAAAAGCCATATTATATATCATGGTATTCAATGTCACTTCAGGTAAATATTCTAGTTAATGAACTCCAGGAGTATAAACTTTCTCTTAGCTAAGTTTTTATTTCACCTAGTAGAGATCAGTTGTAGAAATGCAGCTCTTATATTATAGGAGTCCATTTGATATAACATATTGACACAATTAGTACATTATTTCTCAATTACAGGGAACTGTATGACCAAGCCAGAATTGATCATCAAGTTGGAGCATGGGTTTGCACCATGGAGTATAAAAGATGGCTCAATTCAGAGGTTAACAGGCAAGTAAATGCATATGTGTAACATAGGTCAATGAGATGAGAACTCATCTGAAATTGTCATAATAAGTGGTATTACTGTGAATCAGACACATTATGACATGGGCAAAGTATGACCCTGCTTTTCTGCCATTGTTTTTTTTTTTTTTTTTGGTGGGCAGGTTCCAAGTTAAAGTTTTTCTCTAGCTCAAGCTGACCTGGAATTCACTGTGTAGTCTCAGGGTTGTCTCAAACTCATGGCAATTGTCTTACATCTGCCTCCTGTGTGCTGGTATTAAAGGCGTGTGCTACCCTCCCCAGATGAAAAATATTTTCTTTATGAATTCCAAAATTTAATTCTATGTATAGGTGGTCTTGGAAAAAATTATGTACTAAATGTTGTACCTAAATTCTCACTTGTCCATTTTCTGTATGCTTCAATATTAGAGTCCTAATAATGAACTTCTCTGCTGTGACAAAATCCTTCAAAGAAACACCTTAAGGAGAAAAGTATTTAACTATACAATTCTACAACGGTGGTTATGCTTACAATGCTGAAAAAGAAAAGAGTATAAAACAAAATTATATTTAAAGTCACCTGTGAAATTTAGATGTACATGAAAAGAGCATTGGAGATTTCATAGGTGATTAGTACCCTTTTGTGAAATGTCCATGAGAAGAATGTAGGTGTCAAAATTATACTAAATTTGTAAACAATAAGAAAATGCTTCAGTGATTTAAAAAGAGCATTTGAGAATTTAAAGAGAAGGAAATCTGAATGACAGTGTAAAGTATGAAACAGTCCATTCTCATGTTCTAGATGAAAATACAAGGCAAAGCCACAGGTACAATATAATGCCAGGCAGTAGACAGAGCTCTTGTGCCAAAATAGTGGCATCTGTAGTGTCAGTTAAAATAGGTATCTATTGCAATGGTTAATTCTAGACATTCATATCAATATGTTGTCAGTCAATCTGTAACAGCAGACTAACATTAGAGAAATGCTAGAAAAAGCATTTGAAAAATTTGAATCCCAAAAACAGATAATTCAGGGAATCTGGAAACACTGACTATTTATGTGTGGGATATCGACACAAGAGGAAATACTTGATATGAAAGGGTTAAGTGTAGAATTTCTAATCAAGTTTTGCATTAGGGAGCCCAAGGAGGGAAGGGTTTAGGTGGTTCACCCATCATGGTGAAGTCATCCCCATTGCTTATTGATGTTCAAAAATAGGGGATGTTATTGATCATCCTTTTTGGCCTTTAGACATTCATTATAGCTTCACATGTTTAGTAATAATGTGGATCTGAAAAGTTTGGCCCCAGGTCAATTACATGGGTGGATCATTCCCTTTTCAGATATAGTTGAGTCTTGCTTGGGTCCCTAAATTGAACCAAGAGTCCTCTTTTCTGGTTTTTCAGTGTGTGATACACAGTAGAGATGCCTAGAGTTTTGTCTGAATGCGAAGTAAATGTTGGACTCTGTTTTAAAAATGTCAAGAGTATCCAGTGAGTTTTATATGAAAATACATTATTTTGAGCATTGACCTGCCATTGACCTTTGCTATGGGTTCATCCATGAGCACATACACCACCAATTTCAATAGTGAGCAAAGAATGATTATATCCATCTGCACATGAAACACCTTCATTTCTGACAACAGCCACTTGGGAGAAAGAATATAGGTGTTTGCCAGTTTGTTATTTTTCAACTAGTTTTCAATATTGTTAGCTATGTTTTCACTTTATTCCATATTGTGATACTTTTCATATACTTACGTGAACCTTCTTTATTTGGGTTACTTTTTTTGCTCTAATATTTTATTGTAGTTTATTTTTTTCTTTGCCATTCTCATTCCCCTTTTCCTCTTAATCCAGAATAACAATGATTGAAAACAATGTTCATATACTTTTATCCCAGTAATTGAAAAATATAAGGTAATCATGTCCACATTCATTACTAAACCCATTATTGGCTAGGAAGATCACTGAGTGGGTTAATGTGCTTTTTGCATATTCATGAGTTAAGATACCCAGAATCAACCGAAACACTTAGAATCCCTCAAATTTTATAGGCCAAAATCATGGCAGACCCCATAGTTTGCAACAGGAGATACTGTAAAACATGGTTAAAGGCAATGACTGACACTCAAGCTTGACCTATTATCAGAAAACAAGCATTTTGTACCACAACATTCCAAAGTCACAAACACATTTGAATATATAAATATATAATAAACAGACAAAAATTACCTTTCATGTATATGATCCATGGAGAAAGGTGGTA